>VUQH01040582.1:0-15679 GCA_015106775.1 Etroplus canarensis
CTGCTGGTGGTGGGGGGTGGGAGGGGGCTGGTGCTGGGGAGAGTTTGTGTGGGTGTGGGGGGTGGAAGGGGGCTGGTGCTGGGGAGAGATTGTGAGAGACGGCAAAGACTAAAAGGTCCTTTGAGGAGAAGATTTAGATATCAGCAGGAGATGCTTCACTTACAGTGTGGATACAAAGCCAATGAGCTACAAAGAAATATCCGTCTAAGAGTCTGTAGCACAGCGCTCTCAGCAGAACTCACACTGCACTGAAGCAAAGACCTGAAGCAAAGGCCAGAAAGTGTCCGAACCACGTCAACTGGATCCCTTTGACATGGAGGAGCACTCACTCTACTCTGACCAAGCTTCTCACTCTGTCTCTGAAAGAGAAACACACACACATACACACACTACTTCTTCTTCTTCTTCTTCTTCTTTCGGCTGCTCCCATTAGGGGTCGCCACAGCAGATCATAGTCGTATTATGAATCTGCATATTTGATTTGGCAAAGATTTTACGCCGGTATGCCACTAGGAGTGGCCCCCTGTGACTGGGTTACACACACACACACACACACATATATATATATGAGTATTTGCGTGTGCGCTTCTGCCATCTATGCATAAAAGCCAGGCAGGAGGAGAAGAGGAAGACCACAGATAAGATTCATGGATGTAGTGAAGGAGGACATGCAGAGGGTTGGTGTGAGGGAAGATGATGCAAGGGATAGGGTGAGATGGAGGCAGATGATCTGCTGTCGCAACCCCTAACGGGAGCAGCTGAAAGAAGAAGAAGGATAATATTGTCTTAAGCAAGGTTAGGGCTGGTCAAAAAATTAGGGCCGTGCCACAGGTGGATGATAGTAGAACAGTAACCTAGTTCGCCAACATGATAGGCTTCCTGTTATTACAAGTAAAATACCTGAAGGTCAGTTAGCAATGTTCCACCTATATTCGCTGTTCCTATCATACTGGCAGATTTTCTATGGGTCGTTTTATTTAGATGGTAGATCTCCTGCCAAAAGCACTGTCAAAGCTTGAAATGTCACTTTGTCACACATGTTGCACTTTTACCCTGTTAAATGGTGATGATCATTGTGTTACTGCCCGTGATCATGGAAGGAGTGGGCTTCTTGGTTGACTCGTTAGCGAAGCATGGTTGAGCCCTTCCTATCACCATATTGGTAACATCGGTAACATGGTCAGTACTATGCCATGCTGATGCATTCACGATTTTATGCTTTTTATGACCGTGGTTATTTCTGACCATGTAGTCTCATTGGATTTTAATTCTCATTAGTTTGTACAATACAGCCAACCAACGAGAATAAATATCACTTTTTTCTGTACTTCACACATTGCAATAACCTGCGAACTGTGGATTGTGAACTGGATGAGCTAAGGTGGGAAGTAAAGAAGTACAAATGCTTTTTTACTCTACTTAAGTAAAGTTTTCAGGTGCCTGTACTTTACTTAAGTATTTATGTTTCTGATAACCTTTTACTTCCTACATTTTAACCAATCTCTGCTTTCTGTTTTTTTTTAAACAGGCTCTTTATTGTAGGTTAAATGCATGTGAGGGAAGTTATTGATCATTTCACATTAATGCAAATCTTCCCAACATCAAACCTAGCCTAAACTTTGAATCTAAATGGAAGGGACAATGCTACATAAAAGATAATCCTATTGGAGTCTTCATCTTTGGTTCTTATTATATGCGATGGAAGTAAAAGATGTAGAGATGAAAGAGGCAAAAAACATCAAATTTATGCATCATTTGTAGCACTGTACGCATTTTTTTGTTTAGGTGGGAAGGCAAAATTGCCCATTTTCAATGTAGGCAACAGGAAAATAGAACTATTTTTAAAAAAATGTTTTGTTTTTCGCTGCTCATGTTCTATGGTCGTTCAAGCTGAGCACATGCATTAGATTCACTAATAGAAGCTGAAATAAAATTCCTATTTTCCTTTGTTAATATTATTTTCATATATTACTAATATGACTTGGGACTTCATTAGTGTTGCACAAAAATAGCTGGCAGAAATGTCATTGAAAGAGCTACTTGTTATCAAAATCAGAATACTTTATTATAACCCCGGGGGGAAATTGTTACACATACTCCATTAAGCATACATAAATATGAATATGGAAAAAAAATAAGAAGGGAATATATTCCATTAATTTGTTTGAGTTTCTCACTTTTGTCATTATCAAGGCAACGGTTCTTTCTTTGGTTTCCGTATCCTCACAGTGGCAGCTAGAATTTGACAAATGGTATGATGCAAATATTTCTTTTGGTTGATGAGTTATTTAGTCTCCTTTTGGCTCAGTTGTGGGTTTCTTTAACCTCTGAAAGAAATATGTGGGCTGTCTATCTGCCACCAGCTAGTTGCTAACTTTCTAACTTCTCTTTCTGTTGTTTGGTGTGAGGTGGTTAGTAAAAGGAGAGTTTTTTCCCCCTGAACGGCCGCTGGAACAGTGAGAGTGAACTGAACCATAAAACCTAAACAATGATCTAAAAGAAACAAGAAGCTCATTAGAGTTTTGAGAAAGTGGGTTGGTTACTATTACTGTGACCCTTTTTAAACTGTACCACCCAATGGTAAGACAAAAGCATTGATTATTTTATCTTTAAATGAATATTTTGACCCCTGTGAAATTATATTTGCATTAATTTGTATTCTGAGTCTGTCCGTGTCTTCAAAAACTGGAGCTTAATTGTAAAATAAAGCTCACCTCAGCTCAGATCAGAGCAGTGATGCATTCTCACTCAGCTTTGTCAGTAAACAGTTTCACTCATCACTTCAGTCTTAATTGCATCTTAATTAAATGTCAAATGCTCAGTGCACACAAAGAATACAATGTTTTTCCTTCCCTTTCGTCCCCTCCAGGTCACATCAACTGCATCAGATCCAGAATTGGGATTCACCATTGTATCCTGCTTCATTTCTCCCAACTCCAACCCCAGCATAAACTCAGACTACTCACTCATTGAGACGGTTTGCCCTACGGATGTCTCTATCATATTCTATCCTCAGAGGAACTTCCCCATCGTTCCTGCAAAGATGGCTAAGAAAACTTTCAGCTTCATCTTCAACTCCACTTTCAAAGTGCCCCTTCTTTTCTTGCACTGTGAGTTGTCTCTGTGCTCAAAGAGATCTCAGGGGAAGCCAGAACTACCACCGGTATGCAGAATAAGCTTCTCTAAATTGCTTTTATTGTTTTGCATGTTTAATCATTGGTTTTTTTAGTCTCTCAAGAGCCATATAATATCAATAGTGTTTGTTTGAGAAGCCAGTTTTATAGCTCTGGCTGGCTTGAGCTATTCAGTGTCAGGTCTGCGCTCAAAGCTAAGCAGGTAACATGAGTCTCAGCACAGTTTGCCAGGTGTCCGCCTGCAGAGCAAAAAAAAGCATCTGTCTTTGCTATCATTTTCTTTTTATCTCTCATATGTTCTAATGCAAGAACTTTGTTTTACTTTTTAGTTCATGCAGCTGAAGAACTCCTCCTGGAGTATTGATCAGATTTTAGGGAAATTTACTGTCATGAGGTTTATTTATGGCATAATAATGCTTTCAGCTAGGTTAGGGCCGGTCAAGCTCTAGAGCCATAGTGTATGCATAGCATCAGGTCCCGGTGGAGGATAATAGAGCAATAACCTGGTTTGCCAAAATGATCAGCATAGCTTTCTGTTTTTACAAGTGGAAAACTTTAAGGTCAATCCACATCCTTCCACTGCCAGTATTCCTATATATATATCCTATTGTGCAGATATTCAGTGGCTCTCTTCTTTTAGATGGTAAATTCACCGCTAGCAGTGCAGTAATAGCTTGAAATATTTCTGTGCCCCATATGCTGCATACCACATGTATATCCTTGTTTGGTGGTGGTGATCCTGAGCTTATAGCTCATGATTAAAGGAGGGAGTGGTCCTACTGGTTGACGCCCACATTAGGAAGGCATGGTTAGGGCCCTCCTATCACCGTTATGCTTATATCAGTAATACGGTAAATGTTATGACATGCTGACGTGTTCAGATATTTTCATGCTTTCATGTCTTAAGCCAGATCAAGAACTAGTAGACTCAGCCAACCAAAGATAAGAAAAAAATTATAGCGTTCTCTCTGTATGTCACACAAAACCTGTGAATTTTGGTAGACAGTGAATCAAATGCGCTACTACTACATCATTGACATTCTGGTTTTAATCTCATTTTACTTTAAAAAATACTGTTAGGCTGACATTGGATTGTGAAGCTAACTGTAATATTGTGATCTTCATCAGGGTTGGACTGAGGCTTACAAGCTTTTGTTCTGTTTGTTTTGTTTGATTTCTGAGTTAATGCTTTTGACCGGACATGACAGAAGGCTCTTTTTTTAAGTTCAAGAAATGGGAATATTTGCTTTTGCCTTTGCAAATATTTATTTGCTGTGAGAAAACTACAGAGCGGTGTGTTTTCTTCTCTGTAAGTGTTGCCATTTTTAAGTCATTAATTTTCTTATTCTATAAAATTTGATCTGCACAGTGCTTAACACCGTCTGCGCCCTGTGATTCTCTCTCTGTGGACAATATCATGCTGATGATGATGAACACCAAGATATTAACTCAGCCTCTGGTTGTGGTTGATGGCTCGGGTCCAGCAGAGACACCAGGTCAGTAAAAGGAAAAGAAAACACTATTTACACCTATTTTTGCCGTGTGTTCAGTTGTGCTTTGAGCTCTGAAGCCCAGAAATGTGAGTATAATGAATGTGATAAGAAACCTGGACTAAAAGAAAGAAGCCGGTCTGAAAGAATAGGACTCACATAAAGCCGGCACTTGAAGATTAGACCAAACCACAAAATCACTTTCCAACATCTGGACCTCATTGACTGTGGTGTGTGTGTGTGTGTGTGTGCGTGTGTATGTGTGTGTGTGACAGTGAGAGTGTATATACAGGTACTTGTATATGCACATTTGGTGTGTGCGATCGTGTGTCCATCTACATTGACATCTGTACACAAGAGTGTGTTTTCTGGGTGTATGTTCACGCTAGCACATGGCTGACTGCAGTAAAGGGGAGTGTGCTAATGCTGAGGTTTAGTTCTGTTGTGGACCAGTCCACGCTGAGGGAGATTTGGAAAAAGAGGAGTCATACAGTACTGAGCTCCAGTTGTTTTCACTTAGACCCTTCACTGTGGCCTCTGCTTTCCACTAGAGAGGGGGAGAACAAGGAGTGGGGGTCCTGTTGTTGGCTTGAGGAGCCCAGCCAGAGTCTAAAGGCCCTCTTTATTGTAGCATCTCAGGGGGTGTAAGTGTGATCAGAGCGTGGGAGCAGCCTGCAGGGGGTGGAGGCCTGAGGTAACTGCAATCATATTATTATACATATTATGACCTAAGCTTAAATGGACTGATATAATCTGTGCCCATTCTCTAGTGGACAGCCAGAGTTTTTCAAATTATCATCCCCTCTGAGCAATGACATCAATGAGAGACCTCTGGTCAGGTTGAGTCATTTTTATTGGCTTGTGATTTGATACAAATGACATCATCTTAATTAATGTAAGATGCAGCCTGACCGATATTTTAATATGCCTCAGATTTTTTTTCTCCTTCACTCCCTTGTTTATTAAAAATTGGTATTGGCATTGACTCTAAAACTCAACGATCAGTCAAGTTTAATTAGTGACTCTAAATGTAAGCCATATTTGTGAATGTGAGCTTCAGCAGTTCGTCGAACTGTGTGAAATGGGATCTTGTATGGCTGCTTAAATCCACCCCATGTTGCTATATACACTATATGGACAAGGGCATTGGACCACACTTCTTCATCGTTGAATTTAGGTGTTTCATTCAGTTCCATCATCTCAGGTGTTTAAAACCAAGCACTTAGCCATGTAGTCTGCCTTTACAAATGTTTGTGAAAGAGTGGGTTGGTCAAAAGAACTCACTGAATTTCTGTGTGGTGCCACCATTGCAACAAGTCAGTTGGTGACATTTCTTCTCTCCTAGATATTCCACTATCAACTGTGAGTGTTATTATTACAAAGGGGAAGCATTTAGAGACCACAAGAACTCAGCCACAAAGTGGCAGACCACGTAAAGTTACATAATGGGGTTGCTGAGTGCTGAGGCAGAGGCACACAGTGTATAAAATATGCCAACACTCTGCTGACTGCAGAGTTCCAAACCTCCGCTTGACTTAACATCAGCACAAAACCTGTGCATCAGGAGCTTCATGACATGGGCTTCTGTGGCCGAGCAGCTGCATGCAAGTCTGACGTCATCAAGCACAATGCCAGGCATTGCATGGAGAGGTGTAAAGCATGTGGGCAATGGAAACATGTTCTGTGGAGCGACAAATCACACATATCCGTCTGACAGTCAGATGCACGAGTCGTGGTTTTCCAAATGCCAGTAGAACGTTACCTGACTGACTGCACTGTGTCAACTGTAAAGTTTGGTGGAAGAGGGATAATGCTATGGGGTTGTTTTTCTGGGGTTGGCTTGGGCCCCTTAGTTCCAGTGAAGGGAAATCTACTTACCAAGACATTTTGGACAACTCTATGTGTCCAACTTTGTGGTAACAGTTTGAAAAAGGTCCTTTTCTGTTCCAGCATTAGTGTACTGCAGTGCACCAAGTGAGGTCCACAAAGATATGCCTGCATGAGTTTGGTGTGGTAGAGCTTGACTGGCCTACACAGAGTCCTGACCTCAACTCCATCCAACACCTTTGGCATGAACTACAACAGAGATTGTTTAACCTCACAAATTCTCTTCCGAATCAATGGCCAAAAATTCCCACAGACACACTCCAAATCTTGTACTATTGTACTTGTACTCTTATACTCTTTCTAGAAGAGTGGAAGCTATTATTGGTGCAAAGGAAGGACCAGCTACATTAATGCCAATGATGATATTTTTCAGATTTTGGTGTCATTTTTGAAGATCATTATTGTTATCTGCTTCAAAAATCCTATCCCACTCAGAGCTCTAGTGTGTTTCAGGGTTGTACAGGATAATTCTAACCAGAAGTGGGTGGATTTATAACATTCTAAATGGACATCAGGTTTCAGTGCTGAGCAAAGATACTGTATGGATGGAGTCACTTTTTAGCACAGACGTGTCAGTGCTGATGTTGAAGATATTGGTCAGCAGAGACTGTGAAATTTGAAGTAATGACTGAGTGACTAAGCCAAGCTAGTTCAAAGTGGGTAGGCAGGGTGCACTGCCTACACCCCTCTGCCAGTGCAGCGGGTTTATTTTCCATGGAGTAAGTAAACACAGATATGCCATAAACACTGAAAAAAACCCTCAAAATCAAAGAACACAAAGGCATCGCTTATGCTGGGATGGCAAACAAAACAAGCAGTCTTTTCAAGGGCCACGGTTTTGCATTGGACAGCATCCCAAAGAGCTGAGCTCAATGTACAAATCAAAGGGGGCCACTTGTGGCCAACTTGGTGCATGGAAAAACACAACAGCCTCAAAGTTCTGCCATCAAAATTAGATTTACTGCTTCACAACGTCAATAAATTTGATACCTTTTTATGGGTCCAGGAATGTTTAGAAAAAGTTGAAAGGTATAATTTATCAGAGGGGCTGGCAGTGTTGATTATATCATCACACCAGTACAAGTAGTATTAGTTAAGTTTAAAGTCTAAAAAACTTGGAAGACAGTTTTTAATATCAAGGTTGTTCTGTTAAACATATTGACAAGTGTGGTATTACAGTTTATAAGATATGAATGTGTTGATCCTTTTGATAACTTATCTTTGTAAGCAGCTAATTTCTCATCAAATACACCTACAGGGGCTTTTATGAGCTCACATTCTAAATCATTGATCTTTGACTGAAGATCAAAGTAGTACAGTACAAGTCAGTGGTGATAGTTTGTCTGATTAAGACTGCTTGATTTGCCAGTAACTGTAGTGTGGCATGAATCTTGGGATTTAGAATATAAAAATATAAAAGCAAAAGATCTAAAATATCTAGCAATACTCCAAATAAGAGCAGGGCATGTTTGACATTGTGGCTCACATCGAGTGACAAAGGGACAATGTGCATAAGAGGAATGGAGTCCGTTCAGCTGCAGTTTAGCTGGTGCATTGATGTTTGCAACTTCTGGGACTATTAAAGAAATATCTTATCTTATATGATAAGCAAAGATTTAGAATGGGATGACATTAATCTTCATAGTTGTTCCCCCCACGTTTTTCATCTACGACAACTTCCGCTCTTTAGAAAGGCTTTCTATAAAGTTTTTGAGTGTGTCTGTGTCAATGTTTGGTCATTCATCCAGAAGAGAATGCGTGAGGTCAGACACTGATATTGGGTGAGAGGACCTGGCTCAAAATATCTGATCTAATTCATCCCAAAGGTGTTGGGTAGGGTTGAAGTCATGGCTCTGTGTGGACCATTTGAGTTCTTTCACGCCAAACTCAACCAACCATGCCTTCCCAAAACTATTCCCACAAAACTAGAAGCATATTGTCCATAATGTCTTGGTAAGCTGAAGCATTAAGATTTCTATTCACTGGAACTAAGGGGCCCAGGCCAGCCCCAGAAAAAGAACTCTCCTCCACCCAACTTTACAGTTGGCACAGTGTTGTCAGGCAGGTAATGTTCTCCTGGCATTCACATGTCGTCACCAGCATGACTCGTCAATCCACAGAATGCATTTTTTCAGTACTCCAGAGTCCAGTGGTGGTGTACTTTACACCATTCCATCTAATGCTTGGCATTGTGCTTTTTAATGTCAGGCTTGCGTGCAGCTGCTCGACCATGGAAATCCAACCCATGGAGCTCCTGGTGCACAGTTTCGCTGTTGATGTTAATGCCAGAGGAGGTTCGCAGCTTTTACACACTATGCACCTCAGCGCTCGGCAACCCCGTTCTGTAATGTTACATGGTCTGTCACTCCGTGACTGAGTTGCTGTGGCTCCTGAATGCTTTCACTTTGCAATAATATGACTTCCAGTTGACCAAGGAATATCCAGGGGGAAGCAAGTTTCATGAACTGGACTTGTTGCAACAGTGGTATGCTATTACATCATCATGCTGCAATTCAGTGAGCTCTTTATACAGACTACATGGCTAGGCACTTTATTTTATATGTACCTTTCGGCTGCTCCCTTGTATTCTCCACCAAGGGGTCGCCACAGCGGATTAATCCGCACTGGTAATTTGGCAGAGATTTTACGCCGGATGCCCTTCCTGATGCAACCCTCCATGGTGAGAGGGGCTTGTGTCCCCACCTGGAATCAAACCAGGGACCTTTCGCTTCAAAGGCGAACGCGCAAACCACTACGCTACCAGGGACACTAGGCACTTTATTTTATATACCTGTGGCAAATGGACTGAATGAAACACTTAATTCAAATATTTGGGGATGTGGCTCATTATTTTTGTGCCTATAGCCTTAAAACCAGCTACATATCAAGTATTTCACTTTATCTTTGAAATTTTCATAAAACTAAAAAGGCATTTTTAGCAATAAATATCAAAGAATATAAAAAAGTCAGGATTCATGCCTCAGCAGAATATGACCATTAAATTAGTATAAATTGTACACACACTATATACCAAAGTTTTGGCAAAGCTTATAGGCTTGAGTTTCAATAACAGGTTTTGTGCTATTGAGTTCAACTGTTGCTGGTTTTATGAGTTTGAACGCCTTCTGTGTCAAGGGTCTTGCAGAGGCAACATCTGAGGAAGGGTCAAAGTTGAACAAAAACAAGTCATTACGCAGCAGCGCTCTTTTCAGTCCATCGCAGGCAAACTTACATAAATAAATGACGTTCATAGAGATATCAGGGCTGTTTCGACTTTGGTTAAAACTTAAAGCTAACATAAATCGAGAGTTCAGCTTTGAAGCAGATGTCTGGTTCTGTTAAAGCAGAGAACAGTCAAGACCAGTCAGATGTCCTGCAGGGAACTGTTCCCTATAGACATCAAGTCAGTTTTTGAAAAGGTGCACTGAGCTTTCAGCTTTATACATAGCATGATCTTTGAGTTAAGTTAGCACGAGAACATTGCACACTCCTGTATTTTGCTGGCTTCGACTCCTTGTTTCTCTTTTCCTTATGAGGCTGTGAGTGTTCACGTCCTCACTCTACATTTTTAGCATAGCAAGTCGCCCAGGACAGATAGCACCGGACTGAGGGGGTGGAGGGTGGCAGAGAGTACGTCCTCTGGCCATCGTCCCCTCCGAAATTAAAGTCTCCTCTGATGACCTGTCATCATCTATTATGCGAGATGAAAACTTAAAGGTGTTCTGTCCGAGAATAGCACCCATTGTGCCTCAGTCTTGGACATGTACCAGGTTTGCCTCTTGAGTTCACCCATACACAAGCTCCTTTGTGTTGTTTGTTAAGACATCATTACAGCTAATTTCACTTTTGAAACCCTTCCAGATGGCTTGAAATAAATGGGTGAGCGGGACTGGTCAGAGTCAGAAGGTTCATCCGTTAGGACACTGCCAGCTCACAGAATAGCTGCTTTTTCAGCATTTTCCTGGTTCAGGTTTCTGTATCACATTCCACAGAGAATTGCTTATCAACACAGCACAGTATCAGCAATGTGCTGCTCCTGACAGGTGGTCTCAGAGCATGTATTGTGTTATTTTAATGCACCATAATTCATACTGTATACTGTGCAGCTATACATATATTAGTCAACATACATTAAAATGTTATGCTATTTTGCTGTTCCAGTAGACAATGAACCAGAAAATCCAAAAAGTCCTCCTCGTCCAGGTAAGAGAAAAATATCATTGTAAATAAGTAACTGTATTTAATTTTTAATTCTCATATTTTTCTGAGTGAATTATATGGAGCGAAAAAGCAGCCTCACAGATTCGTGTTAGTATAAAATATTTGTGTAAATAAATTGCATGAAGTAAACCAGTGAATAATGAGCTGTTTGAGAAATCAGTTACTCAGGTCCCTTAATATTTCATATTAACAGTTAGCATCACAGCAGAGTTGTCTTGATGTTGGTCACTGGTCTTTTTCAAACTGAAAGACGGTGACTAGATTATAAATCTAGATGCTGCCATTTAGCGTTTGCTCTTGTTGAGTAATAATTCAAGCTCTCAACCCTCCTAGCTAGATAACACAGTTCTCTTGCTCAATAATGAGCTGGCTGAGATTAATTAAAGGATAGGTTGAGTATGTACCATCAGGCTTTAGTTGCTAAATCTTGTTGCCCTGTCTCTGCTCATTAAGAATGGGAAACCTAGGGTGCGTTCAGTTGCGCCCATGACCTAACAGTTCCGTTAGCCTGTTTTATTCTTCTGAACACGTTTGTGTTAGAGTAATATACAACATGGCAGCGAGTAAAGATCAAGATGAGGGAGCAATATAACCCTATTATTGCCAGCACGCTTCACTGCGTCAGGACAAAGTGTATCATACGATTGTTATTTTTGTGAACAGTTAAGAAGTTTGTGGTCTAAACACTGATTACACTAAATGCCCGATCTCTACCAGAAACCAGGTTTGCTCTATACATGTGCAAAAGTGCCAAACCAGAAACATGATTGGTTAGGACTATTTTTTTTCCTTTCACAATAAAAGTTCTTGACCTAAACACTTTTACTGCTGGACATAAAATGTTTTACAGAAAGATGTTTAAGCAATTTATGGCGTATTCTGTAAATAAAATAGTTTGATCTTTGATTTTAATAGATAGATTTTTTTTTCCTAACGATTAGGATTAACTGATATAAGGTACTCTTTAAATAGAAGATTATATTTTCCTCATCAATGAACTTTGTCTTGGCAAGGAAATTCTATGAAGTTGATTTTGTGATCCATGAATAAAAATGTTGGTTTAAAAAATATTACATTTGTTACATATGTTGACTAAAAATACTAAAAAATTTGCATAACAGTTTATTAAATTGTCAAAAACAATTATTTAATATTTTAATGAAACTGTAAAATTTTAATTGGTGTGTATGTCTAAAGAGATATACAAATTAACAACTTAAAGTGTGCCTTTAATTTAAGCTTCATGCATTTGTGCATTTAACACACACACACACAAAGAGAGAACTTTGCAATAGAAGAGTGCTGCAACAAGATCTCTTTGTATAAAGGAGCAAAAATGTAAATTGTAGATTGAATAGTTTAGTCATTTTAATGCAACACCAACTGGAAAACAATTCTTTTTAATCTATAGCAGAGACAGGAAGTACACGCATTTTTGTGCATATGTAAAACAATTCGGGTAAAGATCTGGTAAAGATTGGATAGTGGCATAGCTGATAGGAATTGGCTAAATAGTAAGAGTTTCCAATAATAATGTCAGTGCATATGCAGCTACTGTGAGCCAAAATCTCAGGCTTCAGATTGTTTTTACAGTTTATTAGTTCGCCCTACCAAAGGACCGATGAGCTAAAGCCACGGAGAGATGTGCATCCCTCTGACTGTCCACAAGTCACAAAAATTGCTACTCGTCCGAGACCATTAGTCAGATTTTAGAGAAATTTCCACACAATAATCTCTTAATGCAGTGGTTCTCAAACTTGTTTTTTGGCAAGCTCCACTTCAGAAGCCGAAAAACTTTTGTGCCCCACACCACAGAAAAAAAACACGTCCCACGCCCCAGAATTTTATCAGTCACTAACAATAAAAGTTAAGTTTTACTTAAATAATGTTGTAGATTATCAGCGCAGTAGCATCAGCAAACATTTGCTTGTTTCTTTTTTGTATAAAAGTCATATTAGTTTTGCTTCATATTTTTCCCTTGGTTGTCCACACCCCACCTTTAGTGGTTCCGGCTAAAAGGTGAAGGATCAAAATTAATCGCTTCACAATCAACTTTTTGAGACAGACAGCCAGAACATGCTCCAAAATGACTTGTTCATTCTAAAAATAGCTCAAATGAAACTTCATAACTGCTAGTGTTTGTTTGCTTATTCTAAATGTTAGGTAGTTTTTTATTCAGCAATCCTTTAAGTTCTATTTTTATTTAATTTTATGCATTTTTGTGCATCACACAGTTACTATTTGAAATGCTGAAATGCTTCCAAGCCTTTACACAAGTCCCTCCCACCATGGAGGAAAGGCATCCTGCATAAAACCTCTGCCAAATTACCGACGCGGATTAATCAGCTGTGGTGACCCGTTGGGGCGAACACAAGGGAGCAGATGAAGGTCCGTGTTTTTAATGCCAGCATGTATTGACTGTGTGCTGGTTTGTTTAGCAGATCCAGTGTATGTGCTAGACACTCCCGTGGTGGTGGGGATCGCCTTCGCAGCCTTTGTGATTGGAGTTCTGTTGACCGGCGCCTTATGGTATATCTACGCACACACAGGTAGGATCTTCACCTGCTTCTCCACAGCCCAGACTAAGGAATGCATGAGATGCCAAAGAATGTCTGAAGTTCTCTGTGCCAGAAATGTGCTGTTGTGATTGCCAAACATCCTGCTGCTGACAGAGGCCTGTTCACAATAACGTATTGACTCCTCTACTGTAAATATATCCTGTTGGTCAGCAGCAAGAGCTCTTCTCTTTCCTGCCTTTGAATATTTTGGGGGCCATGGGGTGGTCAGCAAGTATTCTCAGTACAATGGCTGGAGACAAGTTGGAAATTCCCCTTGTTGGGTTTAGTGGGCGCCCACAGGAAAAGACACACAATCTGTCCATTAGATGCCAAGACCTTCCCTTTCGTCCCCAGTTTGCTGACCCTAACCGATCCCTGAGAGGAAGTGAGTTCCCAGCAGCCCGCTGAGTTCACCGTTCCGTAGAGCTTCCCTGTTCTTCTCTGCCCTAGTTTTTAAACTGGTGATCTGCTATGCCATTGACCTGTTGGCTGATGTGTTTTCCCTGGATATCTTTTGCAAAAGGGCTCAGGATGTTTAGCTTTAGGATTCAGGCAGAGTGTTAAAGTGAAAGCTAAGTTTTACAGTTTGTGAAAAGCTCACACTTTGACAGTGTTTAATGGCTGGTTCAGTAAACCATCCTGCCAGGTAGTTGCAACAATACAGACATGTGCCAAGTTACAGTACTGCAAACTGTTCCAGTCATGCTCTGTCACATTTACAAGTGTTTAGTTAAATGGCTTTCTCTTTGCTCTAAAGATCAGCTGTCAGATTTCAGGGCCTTTATCTTTGTCACAATATTGGTATTGGCTTCTCTTCAGAAAGACTCTTCACTTCAGCACTGTGGATTTCCTAGTGAGTGACCAACCAAAAAAAAATCCACAATCTTTATATTCTGATCGTTTTCCAGAGATAGTAGATGCCAAATATGAACATGTGTAAAAAACAGGTGCAAAGATAGTAGTTAGAAGAAAACATGCATGGCAGACAGTTCCAGTTAGAAGCTCATGTCCCTTTACTGTTATTAAAATACACTTTAGGTCGCTGTAGGTGGGTGTGTTGGGCTGCATTGGTTAAAATTACCTTAAATGGCCAACTTGCAGTCCAACGTAAGCTGCGAGGACATATATCCCTCAAAACAGCCGCCCAAAATATCACTTCAGAGTATATTTTAAACCAGTGATGAAGCAAAAAAGCTAAATTGAGCCCATCCCCTCAGGGTTTGAGGACCTCTCTAAAAACAGTTAGACATAGTCACTGGAATTATATTTGGGGTTTTTGTATCTATTGCAGTTTAATTCCGTATAAGGCAGTCAGCAGTATACTTACTTTAAAACATCAGCCTCACATTTTTCTCATTGTGTTGGTGCATACAGTCAGCCTAGGGTGTGTCAGGGCTGTTGTGACCTCAGCCAAACTTCTCTGCCTCTGTTCGATTGGTGAAATGATGCGTGAATGAAAAAATAAACCAACTCCAAAAAAAGGCTGATGTGCATTATCTGCTCCAAAATGCAGACAGGCAGCGATAAGCCAAAACATTATAACCACCCCTCCTAATATGCCATTGGTCTTTGTTGGTCAAAAAATACCTCCAATCCCCTGCAGCCTGGGAGTCTCTAGGGCCTCTGAAGGTGTTCCCCCTGATGTTTGATACCCACAGCAAAACCTGCAGGTTGTAAGTGGGAGCCTGTGCAGATCAAGTCTGGCCTGGTGTCACCAAGCCATTGTTTGTCCCTCCTCAGGGCATGAGAAGATGCCATAAAGCATAATAATCTGGCCCCCTATCATTATCACTCAGGTCTTACCCCTGCTGATTTCTTCCACACACAACATGTTAGTGTGAAGATGAAAACTCACTAACTGTCTAATATATTCCAAACCTTCACATGGCGACCGAGGCTGCTAGACCAACTTCTTTAAGCTCTCTATTGAAGTACCGCTATTGGAATATTTAAGCACTAATCAAGCCTTAGCCTCTCATGTACTTTCTGTGCACTGGTAATTAAAAAAAATTGTATTTCTTGAAAGCTTGGCAATGATGGTTATTAGGAAAAGTCATTATTAAACTTTGCCATATGCATAGTTCCCACAGACGCGCTTTTTGGTCACGTGACCTCCTTAGCGACGCCATCTTTGTTGGCAAGCTGTACTTGTTTACACACGCTGCTGTTTACCTCCCCCGTGAATTTTAAACTGTTTTGATGTCGGATTTGACTCGTGAGCAAAATCATGGAAAGGCAAAAGGAGAAAGACTATGGAGAATCATTAAGTGTGAAGGATGGAAAGAGCTGTGATGAGAAAATCGGTGTAATAAGTGTGGATCCATACTCGTTAGCAAAGGAAAAGTTGAACCATGAAGTTTCAGCATTGCCACCAATTCCATACTATGAC
>VUQH01040584.1:0-38536 GCA_015106775.1 Etroplus canarensis
CCGTAACCCAGAACAGACCCAGATGCAGGAAGCTCGTTTGACTGAGGTTTATTGTAAAGAAAAAGGGAGTACAGAGATAAACCGAATATGCAAGGTGCAGGGGTGAGTCCAGAGGGTGGGCTGGGGGGTCCCAAGCGGTGGTTTCCAGTAAACGGGTCCCGAGTGAGTTTCGGTGAGTCCAAGGTTTTTCCTGGGGGAGAGGAGAGCAGAGGTTAGAGGTGAACCAGTAAAGCTGAGGCAGAGGGCAAGGGCTAGAAACTACTGAAAAGACTAAGGCGAGGCTAGACTATTTTTCGTGGAATAGTTTTAATGGCCAGGGCTGCTTACGCAGGTAAGACAACGATCCAGCGTCGGCCTCATGCCCCTCCGCTGGATAAAAAGGCAGCAGGGTGGATGAGCTGATGACCAGCAGGTGGAGGAGGAGGCGTGGCCGGATCACACAGCTGGAAGGGAAAGAGGTTAATGGTCCCCAGCCCAGCCCGACAGAACAGAGGGAGCAGGGGAGGTAGAAAGAGACAGAAGGGGCGGGGTCAGACCAGCGAGGGCAGGGGGAACCATGACAGTGATGGGTAGAACATCAGATTTAAGGTGGAGGCATACCTGCTGAGTTCTATGCGTTCCATTTGTCTTGTCAATTCTTTAAGACTGGCTGCACATTTGGGTTCAGTGTCATGCTGCTAAACTGTAAAGCTGCCAAAATGTTTTCAAATGACTGTGTATATGAAATATAATAGACTTCTAACCTGACTGACTGCAGATTACATTATAAATTGCCTGTATAAAAAAGAGAACAGTAAAAGATTGTACAGTAGTCACAGAGAGTTATTTACAGGAAATGTGCACATGATTTGAATCTTAATCACAACATAGCTTTTGCTTATAAACATATTTTTTTGTTTTAGCTCTTGTCATACTTGTCATACTCAAACAAAGCACTTTGTGATTCAGAACTCAGATCAGTATCCTGTTTATTCACAGCAAGGCTGCAGACATGGAGTCAAAATTTGAGCAGAGGAAATGATTGGGGATCCATTTAAATACTAATTTTACTGTCATTCCAAATTCCTTTAAATTCACTAACACTGGGGGTGTATATTTTATTAATCTTTTTTTCAATAATATCTAACAGCGCATTGTGTTAATATTAATATTATATCCCTTGCCCTTTTTTCATGTAATCTCAACCATCAACATTCCCTCCTTTTTTACTCCACCATATCAGTTAAGATTCAACATGCAAGAAGCATTATTAGTAAAGTAAGAAAGTTTTGCTGGTTGCCATAATGTTCAGGAATTTCTTAATAACCATTTCCAGTCCAAATTGCAATGATTATTACAAGGAAATGTTCCCTTTTATTTATAATTAATTTGATGTGTCTCATTTGATCATGTTGATATTATCCCTTCTCTCTTCTTGACACCAAACTTCTGTTACTGCTAACAAACAGTCAGCAGGTGTTTTTCCAATCCCCTTGTGTGAGGACTGGCCATTAAGCCGCTTTGTGCTGACTGTTATTTGAAGATTTGGCCTCAACTTCTTACAGCTCCCCTTCAACCCTTCAATTCAGTTTTTAAAGAATAATGTTTGCACTTATCCCAGTTGCAACTTCCTTCACTGCTCTTAGAGGAGGCATTAGTCTGCCCAAGAAGTCCATATGGGCCTTATCTCAGTCAGGAAAACAAGATGGTTTACAGAAACTCAAAAAATATTCTTGCGAATGAACTGCCTTTTAGCTTGATGTTTTATTTATCTTGTCTCCGTTTCCTGTCCTTTTGTGTTTCTATTGATAATGCCATCAAGATAAGAAAACCAGCCAGTGAAGATATCAGAATCAGAATCGGTTTATTGGCCAAGTATGTCAGTACATACAAGGAATTTGAATCGGGTTACACTTGCTTGCCATACTCTCCAAAACTAGACAGCTAGACATAAAACTAGGAAAAGGATGACGTAAGGGAATTAGTAATAAATAACAGCAACAACAATAAAGGGACTGCTGGTTTAGACTGCACAGTATAAGACTGTATATAGATATGGAAACTGTATGCAGTGTACTTTCACAAGTATCTAAAACACATATCTAATTAAATATCTAAATATCTAGCACACCTCATAGACACATTAAAAATCACGGTGGTGATGTCTGTTTGGCACCAGGCAGGATCCAAACTATCATTTTGGGAGTTCAGTTCCATTAGCTATTTCTCCATTTTCACCTTTACTCATGTCCCAACGGTCTCGTCCATATTCAGTCTGCTACAGTGCAAAATATCTCATGATGGAAGGTTCAAGATTATCTAGATGTATATGATTTTGCCTGAAAAGTGTTTGCCTCTTTGCACCCAATCACTTAGAGTAGCGCTATATCCCATTGGCAATCAATTTTTGGTGCTTTTATCTTTGCAGAGATGTTACGAATTTAAAGCCCCCATACATTTGCAGTCTGGTTTCAACCCTTCTAAGCCATTTTTCCTATCCCAAAATATAATTTCTTCTTGAAGTCTCCCCTTCAATCCTTGATATTCAGAACCTTGTTTCCTTTTCTATTTTTCACAAGATGTGAAGATAAAAGATGAGCAAAGGTCTTTTTTGTTCCTGTGTAGATGTATGAGATTGCACATTTGTTTTTGCCATCTATTGGATTTTTTTTTGTTTTCTACCTGCTCTGTTTTACCTCTGAGTTTTATTGTTCTAAAGCTCTAATCTCATATTAGTCACTCAATGTCTAAATACTGGTTTACAGTATTCAGCACCAGGGCCACTGGTCATTCTCTTCTTATGCTTAATATATCAGACGTAATCCTGATATCATCCTCTCCGCTAAGAGATTCCACAGGTCTTAAGACCCTTGAGATGCTCTTAGCCTCTAGCCAATTTGAGGCTCTAATAACTTACCCTAGCAAGCCTCAGGCTCTCATACCAACATTAGACCTTTGCAGCGCTCACATCTCATCATCTGGTCTTCAGTAGCCCCAAGCAAATCACGAATCATTTCCCTCTTTCTGGCTTTCAACAACCTTTTAGCCAGTCTCGGTCTTACTAAAACTCTCCTCATCCAGTTTTAGTCCTTCACATCCCTCCCTAGACAATCATCGGCTCTTATTTACCTTTTTTTGGCCTTCAGCGGTGTCCAGGCAATTGCAGGCTCCTGTGTATCCCATCTACTCTCTGACAGCCTCTATCCAATCAGGCGCTCATTTCTTCCCCTGTCTCTCATCTCAGGCTTCCTTCTTCAATGCTCTTCTAGATTCTGTTTCCTACTTTGACCAATTTTCTCATCATAATTTTACCTGTTCTTGTCCACAGTATTTCACAGAGCTCAGTCTGCTATGGAGCTCTTGTATTATCACGTTATTTTATCGCTCTGTCATGGTTCCCCCCTCTCAGCCTCCCTCCTCTGGTTCCCTTGTCTTCGTCCTTGTCCCTGACCTTTGATTTTCCCTCATCCCTTGTCCTAGTCTTATTTTGATAGTCTGTCTAGTCCTCTGCGCTTCCCCTCCTTCTGTCTCAGCTGTTCCCTGTTACCCATTGTTCCTGTGATTGGTTGTCCCTGTCTATTTAAGTTCAGTCTACCTGTGTCGCGGCATTGTCTACTTTATGTTTGACTTATGCACAAAGATTGATTTGTTCGTTTGATTTTCCACGCCAAGCCATGTTTCCTCACGTCAAGTTTTGGTTTCACGTTCTTGGATTCCTGCTCAGGTCTGTTTCTGTTACGTTTGGCAATAAAGCCCTTTTCTGTTCAGCCACGTCTCTGCGGTCTGCATTGTGGGTCCACACCACACCACACCACCTTTCCCACCTGGGAGAAACCATGACACGCTCGAGAGTTGTTGCCTCTTACCTCCATATTATTTTTTTTCTATGTATCTGAGAAAATGATGCCCTCCTGCCCACATTCTCCTTACTCTTTTTTTAAAAGTTCAGTCACTGCTAACTAGCTGGCTCTTACCATAACCTGTTTGCCTCCCAGATGGCTCACTGACCAGGTTGCTATAAGACCTTATTCACAGCAGTTATTTCAGCATCAAGTTGTTATGTTGTTAAACATGCCTACTTTTTCATGTCGGCTTTTATAAAATAGATCTATTGTCCTCATTAATATTCAGCTACTTTTTCAGAAAAGATCTCATCCCGCTGCTGGAAGGACTTCAACTCCACTGCCTTGAACTGTAGCTGGTGTCATTAGTCCTCCTGCTCCAGAGGTCCCATGTGAGCTTGGGGGCCACACTAACCAGAACCTTCAGCAGGTGGAGAACTGCTTCATGTGCCAAGCAGAGCTGAAGAAAGACTGCCAGCTGCAGTCCAAGGCGGTGGAACTGGAGTCTGTATGCGGGATAAGATGCTCACTGGAGAGGCAGCTAATTTTATTGCTCAATTATTTATTTCTCATTAAGTACTTCAGCTGATCCTTATAGAATTATTTGAGTAATTTAAGAAACCATGTGCCTGTCTTTGAGGCTCACATATATATGCATGTGGACACATACCATTCACAAAATCCTCTTAATTTGTGAGATCACAATGGAGTATGAGATGCATGTCCTGTGTGCAGTTATAATTAGTATGGTGTGTCCTTTTAACAACTGATGGAAGCTGTGGAGTAGAATATGTCTATATTCTAGTTTTTCACTGACAATGGCTTCTGCTGGGCTCCAACAACAATACTACTTGGACAAACCTAAGGCACACCTGCCATAGAGTTTTGATCACAGTCACATTTGCTAATGTTTATTTAACATAGTGTTGTTGGCAATACAACACCTGCATTTTGGTATTTTTCATATCTCTGTACGAGGAGACATTTTGAGCATATTTGAATGTTGAGGGACAGGATGAGGAGTCCATATTAGACGGACATACTGCATGTTTACTTGCTCTGTCACTAACTGCTAATGGACAAATCTCATCATCAAGTCTCCCTACAAACAAGACCATGTTCCCAGCAGCACTGTAAGTCAGAGAGCACTTTGAAACTTGGCAGTGCTTTGGGAGTGTGAGCTGGATGCTCTTACACGCTTGTGTGGCTAAATTAAGTGCCAAGTGCTGTCTCACTGTTTGAAACCTAAATGGACTGTAATGGTCTAGTTGCACTTACTCCAATTGCATAATGGGCAAACAGGGTCTTTGTACACAGACACAAAAACATGCACACTTGAACATAAAAATGTAAACACACCCAGGACAGGACACACTGTTATGTACTTTCTAGTGCATTTCCTAGAAATCCTTTGTCACAATCTGGTTAGACTGCCTATAAAGGTATTTGTCAGTTTGCCGAGTCATATCATGTCCTCGTATCTCTTCCCACATCTCCTTTGTTCATCTCTCTTCCCATTGCTCTCATCTTCTGATTGACAACTCTTCTTCCAGCTTCCACCCAATCAGCTAATTGTTCATTTGGACCTAATTAGGAACATGATCTGCTGGCAACATTAGCATAAATGACTGATCTGAGAAAGCTCCTCTCAATACAGAGCTTTCCCATTCTCTGTCTTTTCTCATCCTTTTGATAAAGCATTAGTACCACCCGTAAATTTCGACAAAGAGGCTTCTTTTTGCGGCCGCGAAGATAAAGTGATGAATTGTTGGCTGTATCTTTCATTTCGAGTTGTGCCTTTGAAAGGAGCCCCGTCACTCATAGTGACAGATATTGTTTCCCCTTGTTTTGGTGTGTGAGTTGCGTATTGAAACCAGAATAGAAGCAGGAGGGAACTCTGCTTGTATTCTCATCATTCTGAGAGGTTATCATTAGCTGGAGGAGGACACATTAGAATCAAGGCAAAGATTGGTATGAAATCCTTAAAAGGAACTCCAACATCTGACAAATGAGCAAGTACAATATATCTGCCAATAGCAATATTTAGGTTGAGGCAGTCCAGGTATGGGCTGTTTATCTCTAGCCTCCTCTCTCTCGCCTTACCTCTCCTCTAGCCAGATGGACACTGCCAAACCAGCAACATCTGCTTGCATATCATCAGGAGAAGTCACATCACACAACCTCTGATGCTGTTTTTAGGCCACTCAGTGCACTCATGCATACACAGTTCCCACTGGCATTTGGGTATAACAGGAAAGTAGTCTTTTTGTGGATATTTTGTATTTATTTATTTATTATATCCAAAACATTCTCACTTTTAGATGAAAACTTCCAGTAACTGTGTGACTTTCCATGACTTTGTTTCTCTGGGTTTTAAAGAAAAACTCTACTCAGAATTTAGTGACTCCATAACTGCCAAAATTTGGGTAGTTTACATGGCTGCTGGTGGCACTGTGTTGTTTCTAAAATGACTGTCACAGTATTGTTTTAACTATGTTTGCTATTCACCGTCTTCTGTGCTCCTGCCTTTGCAAGCTGCAGTTCTTGCTGCGTTATTACCATTAGTGGATCAGTGGAATAGTTTGACACCCTTGGAGATACCATATATTGCATCATTGTGTATTGGCTATAATGGTTCTGTTTGCTGTTGTCGTGTGTTTTGAGTGGGTGTGTGAAAAAAGCACAAATTTAGCTCATCCAGCTGAGAGACTAATAAGCTAATGTCATGGTGAGGTCCACCCTTCCAACTGGGGTATCGGTCAGATTTCAGTGAAGTGATCACTCAATTGGTCTTCACCCAAACTGTGCTCGAGATCAAGGTCAAGGCCATATTTATCATTTTTTTAAGGGCATGTTTCCAATTTCACAAAAATCACTAGCCCTAAGATATTGGTTTGGATTGTAATCTACATAAAATGAATGTGTGCATCCCCGTCTACCATCTATGCATAATTGAGATCATTAGGTTTATTTATGGCATAATAATGTCTTAAGCTAGGTTAGGGCCGTGGAGTATTCATAGTATCGGATCCTTATGGGTAATAATAGAACAATAACTGGTTCACAAACATGATCAGCATAATTTCCCGATTTTACAACAGTAAAACTTAAAGGTCAGTTTGCAACGTTTAACTTTTGCTATTCCTGTATTCGCTGTTCCTATCATGCTGGTAGATTTTCGATGGTTCTCTTCTTTTAGATGGTAGACCTGCTGCTGAAAGTGTTGTGATAGCTTGAACTAAAGCTTTCTCACACATGTTGCATACTGCTTGTATCCTGTTAGATGGTAATGTTCATGATCTTATTGGCCATGATCATGGTTGTATTGTTTGACCCCTACAGTAGGAAGGCATGGCTGGGGCCTTCCTGTCACCATTATGCAAACATCAGTAATATATTCAATGCTATGATGTGCTGATGCATTTCCATATTCTCATGCTTTTTATGGAATTGTTTACTACTGACCATGTAGTCATATTACTCCTGAACCTTTTATTTGTGAGCCTCCTTCACTTCTGAGTTCATTTTAATTCTCATTTGTTTGTGCAATACAGCCAACAAGTGACAAGAAAAATGTAAAATTTCTTTCTGTGCTTCACACATTATAATAACCTGTGAATCATGATGGATCATGAGCCAGATGAAATACTATGTCACTGAAGTTTTGTTGTATTATATACTGTGTATTGTTGTGTCGTTAATGCAAACGGCTCGTTCCTTTGTATCGGTAAAGCTGAAAAATTGTGCCACTCAGTCATTTTTAGATATTTTTAGATATAATTGAATGTAAAGGAACTAAGTGCAATCAGAATGTGCAAAATATAACTGAACATTCCACCACTAGGTGATGAAAAGATTTGAGTGTAATTGTCCTGTAGTAAGAAACAAGAAAATTTCAGAATTTGCAGGATTTGATTGAAGTGGTGCAGTAGTTAGTATGTTGCCTTACTGCAAGAAGGTTCTGGCTTTAAACTGCTTGGTCAGCTGGGGCCTTTCTGTGGAGTTCCCCCACAGCCCAGAGACATGCTTGTTAGTTTAAATTGGTTGTAGTTGTGGATGTGAGAATATGTAATGGTTCTCTGTCTCTGTCACTGAACTGGTGACCTGTTCAGGTGTACCTCTTGCCCCATGTCAGCTGGGATAGAGATAATAAAGATTTAAGAAAACTGATGGTCTGAAATTCACCACTTAACAGTTTAATAGATAACTATGACTTGCTCATCACATACTGTAGTTGTGTTATTATTGTAAGTTTCCCTGTTGAGCTTAAGCACTGGGAATTGTTTAATTCACAAACTTCAGCCTTTAATATAAAGAGAATGTTATGCATCTTACTGTTGCCTTAAGTACTCATAAATAAGCTAACAAAAACTAATAAAGAAGTTAAAAGAGGAGTAAAGACTAAAACCGAAAAGGTAATTACTTAAAGCCTTTTTATTTGTTCAGCTGATATTTCTCCACTTATGCCTATTTATCAATTACTGTAAGGTATCTTTTGCAGCTTTGATCTAGACTAGAAGAAACATTTCCAGTTCAGCATCATCATTTATTATTTTAGTCCAAGAGCTGTCTCCAGCAGTGAAAAGCAACTCTTCTTTTTCTTCGCAGTCTTTGCTTATGATAAGAGTTTCTTCCCAGCAGTTTTAATGACTGATTGCTGTTTGATTCACTGGAACATCTGTTTCTGTCACTATTTAGTCTTATTTTCCTGTTGGATTCAGGGCAATTTTGGGGCATCCTTAGCCTTTTTTTGACAGGACAGAAGGGAGAGCGTGGGGAGGAAAAACATGCAGGAAATAATCTGGGGCAGACTTGAACCCAAGCCCCACCCCTGCAGCAAGGACTCTAGCCTATATAGGTGGCCAGCTCAACCAGGTGAGCTTTAGTGGGATCTAGGCTAAACAATCTATACATATTTTGGACATAACATCATAGCAGCTGTTTTGGAAGGCTGTGAAATACTTTAATTTACAATTAGTACCTTTAATGCCTTTAGGAATGAAAAAAGTCTTCATATGAGATGCTCTGAGGATTTTGGAGGGACCTTTCCTTCCAGTCTGTTCAGTATGTTGAGAAGCTTGTGTGAATGTTATGCACAACCCCCTCATCAGCTCTCCTGCTGTGTGCTACTTTGTAATATTTGTTCCTAGCTGAGTCACTGTGGGGAAGATCACTGACTGACTGAGAACCAGCTGGTAAAGTGGCATTCCCCCTTCACCCTAAATGCTGCAGACATACTATACATTTTATAAGAGCAGCTACTACTCAGTCAACTCTGACAGAACTGTGTGTCCACATGAAGAAATCTTTGGGAGAAACATGTCAATTGTCACAAAATCATAGAGTAAGTGAAGGATGTTAGAGACTTAACTTGGCAAGGAAAAAAGCCAACAAGCCTCTGAGGGGCTGCTGCACCGATACTTGCCAGTAATTGATGCATTATCTTTTTGTAGCATGTCTGTTGTATTTATTTGTGCATATCAATAATTGATATGATTCATTGCTCAATAAACTGAGTGCTTCTTCTGCTAAACAACACACTGGCCCTATAACTACTGCCTTACCTATTTTTCCCCATTCTCCACATGCCACTTGTATCTGGCAAAAAGGGAACTACCGCAAGAAAACATGCACCCTCTTAATTATTAACGTGAGATACAAAGGCTCCTACAAACAAACATTGTCAATGTGAAATAAAGACAGGCCCTCAGCCAACCATTACTCACTGCTGTGGAGGGGGCTGAGCCACACTTTGCTTTATCACTGAAATCACTTCATGGTGTAAATATCACAAAGCCAGGCTGGCAAAATATGCAAATAAGTGAAAAACACAAGCAAGCAAACCCCAAATGAAAGCAAAGCATAAGTTTGATAGTGTGTATGGAGGAATAAGTCTGCTGAGGTCTGGGTGAATTCACCAGGAGGTGGACTGTAACCATTAACACTAACCAATAGAAAATATCATGACATGATAAAGCTGGTAACTGCCCTTAAAAGGCTCAGAGAACTTTTCCTCTACCTTCAGGACTGCGAATGATAAGGTTTAGTTTTTAAGGCAGGCTAAGCCCACAGCTCTTCGACCAGTGATGTGGTGTTGTGGTTAAGACCACTGCCTGTGAAAATCCCTTATCAAGACTGCCAGAAAATCTCATTTGAACCTGTTCTGTGGCAATGCTCTACTGCAGATCTCCCTTTGCTCTTTGCTTTTGCCGGTGCAGAGATGCCTGATAACCGCAGGTGGAAAACATTCTATTATTATATCTTTTATTTAATGTAGTCGCTGTCTGCTGGGTTTCAGGACTAAGATAAAGCATTCATGTAAGTTTGTACTATGTTTTAGTATTCTGCCAGTGTGTCCAATTGTTTAGTAGTGTGTTTTGCCTCTGTCAAATGGTACTGACAGAAAGAATGTAAATCTAGACCAGAAAACACATCATAGAAACAAGCTTGTTGCCTAACAGCCTTTATTGCTAAATCTGTATTCATATTATGAGAGTAATATAAGCTTTAGAAAAGAAGTCTTGTTCAAATTTGTTAGAAAATACAGATGCTGAGCATGAAGCACAATTCCTACTTGAAGCCAGAAACTCTTGACATTGACTTTGTAGGTGTCCATAAATTTGACCTGCAGCCCCACAGCACAAAATAATCACAGTCAAGCTGTGTAGGGTTGATAATGTTAATCAATGAGTGTGACTCAACAATTTCAACTCACGTCTGAAAAGGATTCAGCCAGTATTCCCTATTTTAGAGATCTTGATGTTCTTGCTTTTGTCATTATTTTTCTTGACAGGTTTAAAATTGCACACCAAAGTTCTGACTCATTTGATGTAAAAGTGGCATTGTTGTTTTGTTGTGCTGATGTTTCACAGCCAAATTTCTCCTTTTTATTTATTCCCTCTTTGTTATTTATCATTGCTGGTTCACCAATACACCTTGGTTTCCAGCTGCATCTTGAAAAAAAAGACTAAAACATATGCTTGCTATGATAGAAGCCTTGTGTAGGCATGCTTGGCACAAAAAATGTCTCTAGATCAATGAATATTGGAAGATTATGTCTCAATATCTTACTGTAATTATCCATGCAGCATAATTAATAAAAGTTGAATGGCAGCAACTGTTGATCCTAAGTCGTTTCAAACTGTGAAGAAATATAACAGAAATCCCCACTAAATGTATTGTAATACCAAGGCCAGTTAATTTGTTTTTGTTGTGCACTGAATACTAAAATATAAGAAGAAAGATCAGAGTTTCAGATATTTTTTTTTACCCTGGTATTTACATCTTTATATGTTAAACACCATACAACATAGAACATTTTGTGTAAAACCAAGTGAGCAAATGTATTGGAACAGAATGTTTTCAACTAAATTGAAGTAAAAAATACTTCATATCTGGTTGCATCTCCCAAGCGTACAACCCATAGACTCCATCGGATTTCTTATTTTTTAATGGTTATGCCTTTTCAGACTTTTACCACGTCTTTTCATTATCTTTTTTGCAGGGTATTTCATTTCAGTCTTCACTTTAGGAGGTGAAATGAATGTTCAGTTGAGTTAAGATCTGGTGATTGACTGGGCCAGTCCAAAACCTTTCATTTTTTTCCCCTGATGAAGTCCTTTGTTGAGGTGGTAGTGTCTTTTTCATCATTGTTTTGTAGAAGAATAAAATTCCTCCTGATTTTTTTGGATGGATTTTGCCATAAATTGGCAGATAGTATGTTTCTGTAGACTTCTGCATTCATACTATCTTTATGAGTTACATCAGCAATAAAAATGACTAAACCTGTTCCCAAAGCAGCCACACAAGGCCAAGCCATGACACAACCTCCACCATGCTTCACAGATGAGCTTGCATGTTTAGAATCTTGAGCAGAGCTATTCTTTTTCCATACTTTGGCCCTTCCATCACTTTAGTAGAGGTTAATCTTGTCACATCAGTCCATAAAACTTTGTCCAAGAACTGCTGTGCCTCACCTCTGTACTTTTTTGCAAATTCCAATCTGGCTTTGGGATTGTTACTGCTGATGAGTGGTTTCTCCCATAGACAGCTCTGTTTTTCATGTTGGCCTGCCATTCTTAACTACAAATGCAGCTTAAACTAAGAGTGAATGTCCAGGGCTACTTAATGATTAAACAATCAATCTTACGTGACACATATGGGTAACAAGAAACACCTGTCTCTTGTCATGTTCCCATACCTTAACTCACTTGAAAAACTGGGTTGTTTGATCCAAAATCTTTTTAACGTATCTAGGGAATAAAGCTGGCACTCTGATCTCTGTTTTCTTATTCATCTTTTTATCTCCCATACAAATGTCTTCAGTGCACAGCAAAAACAAGTTAATTGTCTTAATTGCTGTTCGAATATTATTGGAGGTGACTGTAAAATGAGTAGTGGCTCACTGGTGACTAAGATGTAGGTTATCCTTTTTCCTTGATAGAAAAATCTGAGTAAATTCACACTATTTATTATCTATTTTTATATTAATATTTTTCAAGTATGTAGCATAAAGCACTCTTCTCTTCTTCACTGTGTAATTTTTCGAACCTACAAGACTTTGTATGGTCACATGACAGCAAAGCACTAAACCCCCTCCATTCCAGTTTTCCCATGTTCTAAAAATCCAGAAAAACTGCTGTAAAATGTAGCCCCCATTTTCTTTCTCCCCCCTTTTTTTAATTTATTTGTTTATTTTTTAATTTTTTTTAAATTTATTTTTCTTTTTTTATTTTCCTTTTTTTTAAATATTTTCCTTCATAATTTGTCAATTAATCCAATTTCATTACGTTTATTCGAATTGAAAAATGATGTAAGGGTATGCAGTTTGTGTGTGTAATGTGTATATGTGATGTGTTTGTGAAAACATTTTGAAAAAGACAATAAACATATTGGCAAAAAAAACAAACAAAAAAAAAATCCAGAAAAACACCCATGTGTGTGCTGATCATTAAACGTGTCACGAAGTTTTTCTTCCGCCCCACCTGGGATGGCACAGTGCCTGCAATTCACATGGCCTGCCAAGGCGGCAAAGATGATGAACCACTGGGTGTTTAAGGTATGTGTAAGGTAGACAAAGATGCTTTTGTGTTTGTGTGTGTGGCAGTGAGGTGAGGATTGGTGGGGAAAAACCTGTGACAGGCTTACAGAGCTCATAACCACATCCTGCTCCTGCTGCAAGTCCACAAGTTAAGAAATGTTGTGATGAAGTGAGAAGTGTCACTTTCTCATTCTGGTTGCTGGGGTGTGATGTTTGTCCCTGTCTTGTTCCTTCCTCATCTTTGTTTCATCCGCATTCTCATAGATAGCAACTTTTTGACTGCTGTCTCAATAATCCAGCAACTTTAAATTTTGTGAAGATATTCATGATCTCTAGGGGATGAATCCTAATGTCTTTATTGATCACCCAACTGTTGACTAAAATATTAAAGCTACCTGCTACCTGCTCTTTCATGTCCCTTTCAGAATGAATGATAGCACCGCTGGTGATGTTCCAGTGCCACAGTCTAGTCCAACATTATCAAAATACTTCATTCAAAAGATGATTAATGGAATATTTCTCTGTTTTTGTCTTCCAAGGACCCAGATTAACTTTACCGTTGCCATTGATTTCACCGCTTCCAATGGTGAGTCTTCTTATAAACACACTGTTTTAAAGCACTACAAACATCCATTTAGACACACAGAGCACCCTGAATGCCTGGGGAGCATTTATTCAAATATATGCAGATGGAGAATCAAGTGTTTCCTAATGGCCCTCTCCATCACACCTGGCAGCTAAGGCTCAGTGCGGTAAAGTGCTATGATGGCCGTGATTAAAGGACTGTGTTATCAATCTACCCTTGAGCTCAGTTGTACGAAGACAGGCGACAACAATTCAGCCAATCCTATTAAATTAAATAAGAATTCTCAGGCT
Source organism: Etroplus canarensis (assembly GCA_015106775.1). Taxonomy (NCBI): domain Eukaryota; kingdom Metazoa; phylum Chordata; class Actinopteri; order Cichliformes; family Cichlidae; genus Etroplus; species Etroplus canarensis. Next base: position 13,738 of record VUQH01040584.1, read on the forward strand.
GTAGTGGTAATAAATGTGTTAGAGGCTGAGGTGCTGTTGATCTTGCCGGCCTATCACTGAAAACTCAATAGCCACTGCAGTTTATTAAAAATCAGTGAAGTAGTGATATGACTCACATACAGATAGATCAAAATAAGCAACACTTTCATGCTGCGTTAAAGTAATTAGCAGCCAATTTAACACCATCAGTGAAGCTATCGTGACTCAAGGATTTTTGTACAAATTACAAATGATGAACCGCTACAGATTTATTGCACAGTTATTTTTGGAAGCGCTCATTACAGCACAACTACAAAAAAAAATTAAGAAGCGGTAAAACATTTAGAACTTCAAACAGCTCTTGGTTTCTAAAAAGCATCTTTAAGAGCACGGCCTCTGATGATTAAAGGACCAGTGTGTGACATTTAGTGTCATCTGCTGGTAAGAATGCAGATTGCAACAGCTGAATACCTGCCCTCACCTCCTTCCCTTTCCAAATGTGTCGGAAAAACCTACAGTGGCCATAGGGGAACAAAATGGAGTCTTCTACGACTGCATCCACAAGTATTTCCAGATTTGTGTCTGTAGATATGATTAGGAATCAGAAATGCAATTAAACTGAATAAGATTTAGGAATTAGAAGTTCAGTCTTTATACCGCACAAGTAACAGCTGCATCATTAACAGAAATGCGAAAGCTAGTACTTGAGTCTGTCCATTCTGAGCTACTGCAGATACATGGCAGTGCTACACTGTAACTGCTATGGAATGGTACCTGCTAACATTGTATATATAAATATGCTTTCATAAGTAAACAAAAGCACTATGATTATCAGCCTAGAGTGATTTTATACTATGAACTGTACCGCTGTCTACTCCCTTGGATTTTCTGAAAAGCGGTTGCCACAGCGGATTAATCCACATCGGCAATATGGCGTTACGCTGGATGCCCTTTCTGACATAACCCTCCATGGTCAGAGGGGCTTGTGTCCTGACCAGGAAACAAACCTTTAACTTCAACTGTAAGACGAATGTGTAAACCACTACACTGCTGGGACACTATAAAAAGCATAAATATGTATGTTAGATTCAGTTTAAAATAACAGATCACCTTAAATCTTAGACACTGGTCCCTTAAAACTCAGGTATATAATGAAATACCTTATCTGCTTTCTGTGCTTGTTTGAAGAAAATCTGCAAATTTGGACTTACTACTTGTGATTTTAAAGATTTGATGTAGGCTTGCTTGAACATATTCAAATTCTTAAAAAATAATTCTTAAGATCATACCTGCTGCTGCAGGAAAAACATCATTGTACTAACATTTTGAGAAGTGCAACTGACATTTTGAATGATGAATACCCTGTGCTCTCTGTCGATGGCAGGTAACCCAGCCCAGCCCACCTCGCTCCACTACATGAGCCCCTACCAGCTGAATGCCTACGCCATGGCCCTGAAGGCAGTTGGAGAAATCATTCAGGACTATGATAGTGATAAGATGTTCCCTGCACTGGGCTTTGGAGCCAAACTGCCACCTGATGGACGAATCTCCCACGAGTTTGCTTTGGTAAGAACAGGAGTGAGACTTGTACTCTGCACTGGATTTTTAAATTTGGTATCTGCAGCCAATGGAGAGTCATCAGATGATCTCTGATTAGTGTCAGAGTGAGAAAGCGAGGCAATGAGGAAAGGTACCATTTCCCCTTTTAAACTTCAGGCCTAATTGTAGATTTGTGTCCTGACTGTATTACTCTGTTATTCGCAGAGAAAAAATGCACTATGACACTGACTGAAAAAAAAAAAGTCTTTACTTTTTGGGTCCATTTGCTGCTTAGTGGTGTGTGTTGCATTCACATGGATGACAAGTAACATGAGGATTTGCACATCTGTAATTTAGCATTTGAACATTTTCTAGTCCCTTAGAATTCAGGAGCAGTTTACAGCAGCTTCTGTCAATATTCAAGCAAAGACATAGCAAGAATTTCTTCATCAGCAAATATCCCCAGCTGTAACTAAAAATGGCACTCCGATTTGCATTTGGCCAAAAAGTTTAGTTGCCACAGATGTAAGTTTTACTTACTGTTAAATTTTAAGTCTTAATAAAACAACTTGAGGTTCATTCTTTGGGAATAATGGTGACTTTGCCTTTTATGGTTGCTTTACTTACTTTGAACTTTTGACATAATCATTAAAAATCTGTATTTTATTAGGATTCACATTGCTAGTACCAGGTTGGATTCCCCTTTGCCTTAAGAACTGCTTTAATTTAAGGTGCATGAAGGTGCTGGAAACATTCCTCATATTAAGCCATTTTGACATGATAGCATCACACAATTGCAGCAGATTTGACAGCTGCTCATCCATGACCCAAATCACTTATACCACCATGCTGTGGCTTCTAAAGGACGCTCAGTTGGTGCAAAGTAGCCCAAAGTGTACCAAGAAAAGGTCACCCACACCATTACTTTACCACCACCAGACTGAGCCATTGATAAAAGGCTGGATGGATTCATGCTTTCATGTTGTTTATGCCAGATTCTGATCCTACCATCTTAATGTCACGGCAAAAATCGAGACTCCTCAAACCAGACAACGTTTCTCCAGTCTCCTGTTGTGCAATTCTAGCAAGCCTGTGCAAAATGTGGACTTGGTTTTCTCTTCTTATCTGACAAGAGTGGGACCCAGTGTGGTCTTCTGCTACAGTGGCCAGTTTGCTTCAAGGTTGAAGGTGTTCTCCATCCCTTGGTTATAAGAAGTGGTTATCTGAGTTACTGCTGCCTTCCAATCAGCTCAAAATAGTCTGGCTGTTCTTCTCTGATCTCTGGCAACAGCAAAGAATTTTCATCTGAAGAACTGCCACTCACTGAGCATTTGCTCTTTTTTGGACCCTCACCTCTAAACCCAAGAGATGGTTGTGCGGGAAAATCCAAGTAGAGCAGAAATTTCTTAAATACTCAGACCAGCCCATCTGGCACCACCAACCACACCACATTCAAAGTAAAGAAAGTAACTTAAATCACCTTTTTTCCCCCATTCTGATGCTGGGTTTTACCTTCAGTGGGTTGTCTTGATCACATCTACATGCCTAAATGCACTCAGTTGCTGCCATGTGATTGATTGCTTAGATATTTACATTAATGCACAGTTGAACAGGTGTACCTAATAGAATGGCCAGTAAGTGTATATTGCAACACCTCTGTTTTTTTTTATTGCTATCTTCCTTTTATATTTATTTGGCTCATTGTCAGTTCCTACTCCTTTATTTTTTAGCATGATTAATTTTAGTTTTTAACTGACACAGCCATCTGTCATTCTTTTATTGGTAGTTTGTTTTAGTCGATACAATAAGTCGTTACATTCTTATTGAGGTTGAAAGAACCCTGGGGAGCACATAAATCATTCCTGAGTTAATTTGTTCCACCTGCTTTTCCTCTGCTCGTGGCCCTGTTTAATGCATCTCAAATCAGTCATAGAAGGTAATCCTCTCTTCTTCTTTCTTCTGTAGAACGGGAATCCTCAGAACCCATATTGTGCAGGTATTGACGGTGTAATGGAAGCCTACTACCAGAGTCTTAAGTCAGTTCAGCTTTACGGCCCCACTAACTTCTCTCCTGTCATCAACCATGTGGCCAGGTAACACACATACACTCACACATCGTTTAATTTTTGTTTTTCCAGTTTCCCTTATGCTGAATGTGCACTGTTTTGCACTTCCAGCTTTGTTATCACTGGTTATAAAATGAACTTCACATCATTTGAGTATGCTGTGAAAGAACACCGAGTGCATTTCACCCTGCAGTTGACACTCAACATGTGTTCTCAGATTTTCTGTAATGAGCCCTATGAGGCAGATTTTTCCAGGTAGCTAACAAGAGTTTGAGAGAAAGAGAAAAACCTCGAGACACAAGCAGAGACAGTAACTGACAGATGATTGCATGTTTGTTTTGTGTCTGTGTTTATGAGGACATAATTTATGCTGCAGGGAAGCCAAGCAGGCGCGTAATCAAGACAGAGTTCGCCAAAAGACAAAGACATTAAGAAACTATTCATGCAAGTGTGTAATTAAAGAGGTGTACTCAAGTGAGGTCTCTCATCAGGTTACTTCTCATATCTGGAAGATAATTTACTTAATTCTTGATTGCTTAGATACACATGAAGAGACAAAGCTGGTGTGGAGGGAAAAGCAGATGTAATGCAGATGGAGTAGTTTACTTATCCAGCTTGAAATGCAACCTGAATACCTGAAGTCCTTTCCTTAACCTGCCTGTTTTTTCCTTCAAACTAATCACCCCTTAAAAGATTGTTTCAATAATTTGGGGAACATGTTTATATTCTCTTTTTGGTGAAATATTTAGTCCTTTTGTGTTAAACAAGCCCCCAACAGCAAATGATTAGATAGATATGTATGACGGTAAGGCCTATTAAATAATACGCTACGTTGTATAACAAACAAAGCCCAGTGGCCAATCAGAAATAGCCCAAAAACCACTGCTATGGCAAGGCAGTCCCCAGGTTTTGGAGAATTTCACAGTATATGTGTGCATGCATACATACTGTCAGCCCACAGAGAAAAAAAATGTACTTGTGTCAACACAAGACAATGGTAGGCCTGTTACCCAAAATTACAGACCTGGCAGTCCTGTTGCAAAACAGCAATTCCTATGTTATGTTTTTTCTTTGTATATCCTCCTTGGCCAGTTATGCTACTAGCCAGCGAGGCTTTTGTTGATCCAGCTCAACTGCATTTTCTTCTGTCTCCCATTTTGTCCCATGCTGCATTTCTAGAAAGCTGTATCTATATCTATATCTAGAAAGCTATATCTTGAATAATAAAACCAAGACAGAGGCTCAACAAAAGAAACACAAACTCCAACCCTTAAATCACAGGTGTCCAAACTATGAATACTGAAATACTAATACAACTAAGACTTCCAAAGACAAAAAATCTACAGTCCCAAACACTCACTGTGGAATGCAGGACCAGTGAAGGGTCATCTTTTGTCTTTAACATCCCAAACACTGAAAAGTCTATACCAGGTTTCTAGAAACAGTACGGCTCTATTGTCCTGGGTTAGGACAAGGCTTGCTGTTCTCCAGCTGCCAGTCTCTATGCAAAGTGAAGCTAATTTTCAGTTTCTATATTATTTTTTAATAATGGAAGTTTTTTTTTGCTTCTTTTCTTCTGTCTTTGTCACTAACTCTGCTGGTCCATTTAAATAACAGACAAGCCAAACCACAATTCCAATTTGTACCCATAAAGCACATATATATTATCTGCAAGTTTTTAAGAATAAATATGCAATTGTCATAAACCTCTGGCTCCCCTCAGCCAGACTGCAGATCATTAACTGTGTTTTTGCTCTAAAAATTTTAACTTTAAAACCTTGTTCAGCTGAGTGAGAAAAGGACAAACTAATCAGTGCACTTTCCACAAATTCCTCCTCCTAACCTCATTAAAAACTTTTTAGCGCTAGCTGTTGTGGGGACATGTAAGATCTTTCTGCAACTGTGAGGCCTTTTTATCGACTTTGAGTTTAGTTTGTTTCAAAGTTCAGTCCAGCCTCTGCATCCTATCTTCGCTTTTCCTTTTCTGTTGATAGGACACCCCCCATTTATCATCTCCTGTCTCTTCCTCTGCTCCCCCATGCAGCTTAGTATTTATCAGCTTCTGCTTCCTTGGTCTTTCTTTTCATTTCTTCAATTCTAGTTGTTTTCAGTATTCATCTGTCTGCAGTGTTGTGTGATCATCTGTAGGAAAAGTTAACTATTTGTTATTTCCAGAGAAGGAAACAGATACAAAATTACATCTAACTTTGCAATGCAGGAAGTCAAGAAACTAAACGAATTCAAATAATATCAGATCACGACTCACTTGGGAGTTAAAGAGCACATTTGGCACTCATAGAGAAACTAAAAGCCATATTAAGCCAAGGATCTGTAGAGCTGATATAAAGACAGAAAGAACTGTTTAACAGATTAAGATCCTCCAGAGTAGGAGGTAAGTGACATTTAAGATATCTAATTTCTAAAGAATAAACTATACAGTATGTTTAATATGCTCAAGTAATAAATTCTGATTATAATCAGAAAACATGAGGAGCACAGAAATAACCACAAATGTGTTTTTTGTGTTTTTGTGCAGATATGCAGCTTCTGTGAAGGATGGCTCTCAGTACTTTGTGCTCCTCATCATCACAGACGGCGTCATCTCAGACATGGCCCAGACCAAGGAGTCTATTGTCAATGTAAGGACATGTATAGTAGCTGCAAACACTTGAGCCTGCACCCCCTCAAAAAGGTCACCCTTTGAAGAAATGTCAGTTGGCTCTGTTAATTTGTTTAGGTTTAATAATGATGACTATAATTGCAAGGAAGTGTTTTGGGAACTCGGCAGCCAACCCCATTTAAAATTGAAGATTTGCTGAAGGAGTCGGGAAATGTCATGCAAAACTACATTAAACCAAGCACATTCCTCCCCAGCGAAACCTTATGTATGTAGCTTATTTTTTGCATTACAGCATCTATGAACACTCTGAATGAGTTAAAAGCTTCAGGGGCTCAGGTGGAAGAGACTGTACGTACAACAACTGTTGCCTGGATTCTTCACCAGTTGAAGCTGCATGAAAGAGTGGCAAAAAAAAATCACTGTTAAAAAAAGCTCAAATGTAATCACTCCTGACATTCACCCAAAGGCACGTGGGAGACTCCAAGGTCAACTGGGAGAAGGTTCTTTGGTCAGATGAGACAAAAATTCAGCTTTCTGGCCATCAGACTAGACCCTGTGTTTAGTGAACACCAAACACTGGACATTCCCACAAACACACCATCTCCATCTTCAGTGAGCCCAAGCATACAGCAAAAGCTACACAGAAATGGTTCAAAGACAACAAGGTGAATGCTCTGGACTGGCCAAGTCAAATCCCAGATCTCAATCCAATCGAGATTTTGTGGCTGGAGTTGAAAAGAGCTGTTCACACCCGATCCCCCAGCACCCTGACAGAGCTTGAGCCGGAAGGAAGAATGGGAGAAAAATTGCAGTGTCTAGATGTGCCAGACTGACTGAGACATATCCACAAAGACTCAGTGCTGTGATTGCAGCCAAAGATGCATCTACTAAATACTGACCTAAAGGGGGTAAATATTTATGCAAACATTTATTTTACCTTCTATATTTTTAATTAATTGACATTAGTATGTAAAACTGTTTTCACTTTGGCATTAAAGAAGTTTTTTTTTAAAAAAATCTTGTCAAAAAGGAAAATTATATTGACCATGATTTCATTTAATTAAAGCAATAAAAGGGTGAAACACCCAAGGGGTGAATACGTTTTATAGGCATTGTAAGCTTTAGAAGTGTACAGTAGTCCACACTGTACTTTTTTATACATCAGAGTTAGTGCACTATATGTGATCATACACATCTGTGCTCAAAATACAAGCTTGTAGACACAGCATGTAAGGATCAGTATACTGGTAACAGTCACTGAATTTTCTCCCATATATTTTAATGTGATGTAAACATGTTGGTGTCACGCTGTGTTATGGTGTGTGAAGCTGGCAAACAAGACAAATGACTAGAAGATGCCTCCATGGAAGAAATTTGCAACCAGCGCGAAATGAGCAGAATTATCATAACCTACAAATTCGAGCAAAAGCACATCTCATAAATCTTTGCCATATTTTTTTCTCAATTAGTAAGTGAATGAAAGCTTGAGAACAGTTGTGCTAATGTTTCCTAGCGGAGTTCTTTAGTGGATCGCTGTCAGCTTATAAAGAAACACTGCACTGAGAAAAAAAGCACATATTGTTAGAGCTACTAATAACGTTACCATAAAAAACTACCACTAATCTACCTGGACCAGAAATCTAAAATGTCAAAGGGAATTTAATGAAATGTAGAATTTCAAATGCTTGATATTTGCAATTTTTATGCATATCCATCCTTCTTTCTGGCATTGCCAACAGAAACAAACTGTGACTAGGCAGCCTTAAAGTTTGCTGTGCTGCTGTCACGTCCAACAGCATGTTATTCCTTCACTCCATCCTCTCCATCACTGTCAAGTCAATGCATACCCCAGAGTGCCACAGAATGCAAACAAAATGAACAGTGAACATCAGCAATGTTTCTGAAACCAGTGATCCATCTCAGGGCCTGTGGAAACCACAAAAAGGGGAGACTGAAATGTTGAGATATGGGAAATGGAAACATGAGAAGCACAGATATAGAGACCAAAGAGATCTTTTATCGAGGGGAGCAAAAAAATAAGCAAGAAGTTTTTATAAGATCATCTATCTCTGCCACACACACACACACACACACACACACTGCTGAACTTCTCTTTCAAATACACAATCTGTGGTACTTGACTGGACGCGCCCACATACAAAACAAACACATGTCATTTGTGAGCTGTCAGTGAGTACAGGCTGTGTTGTTGAGTCTCTCATCTCTAATATTAATTACTGTGATGTTTCAGCCCACACAGTGCTGCAGGGGGTGCTGTAGAAAACACACATGTCAGAGATTCACACACATGATTACACATGCTGTATGTAGTTGGCAAGACACGAACAAGACATGATTTGTTTACTAAAGAAGAAGCCTCGAGTATGCCGTGGGTTACTTCTTACCAACATAGGTAGATGTGTCACAAAAGTATGGTTTTTAATTTTCCTGAAATATCTGTTGTTCTTTTTCCTCTCTCTTATATAGGCTGCCTGCCTGCCGATGTCAATTATCATTGTGGGAGTAGGGCCTGCAGAATTTGATGGTAAGTCAACCAGATCGCTCATCAAATCTGTTTTTCAAGAATTTTTGAATTCTTGGGTTTATGTTGTCACTCCACAAGTCTTTTAAGATGCTTTTTGGATGCAGTTTCCAATTATTCTCAGCCTGTTTTATCCTTTTTATTCCTCACAGCCATGGTTGAGTTAGATGGTGATGAAGTCAGAATCTCTTCCAGAGGAAGATACGCCGAGAGAGACATTGTTCAGGTACACACCCCTTTCATTCTCTTAACTTATTCTCTTATATAAAATAAATAATAATTTTAAATCCAGTCTAGTATTGCATCTGAGCTCTGTCATTTGGTCTAGTCATCACATTGTTTGATTGGTAAAACATCTGATATTATTTACAAGATTGTGAGGTCAAAGGTCAAGATCACACAGAGCCAGGTTTAAGATGGAGGCTTACTGGCTGAGTGTGAGATGTTTTTAAACATCAAGGTCTTGATTTAAGACAGAGGTATATAGAAGCCTTCTGATAATCCAAACATCTATCCATTTTATCTGAGTCCAGGTCACAGGGACAGCAGTCTGAACAAAGACCTCCCTCTCCCCAACCACCTCTGTTCCCAAGCTAGCCATGAGATGTAATCTATCCAGCCTGCCCTGGGTCTACCATGATGCCTCCTCCTGGTAAGGCGTGCCCAACCAACCTCATCTAGGAGGCAGCCAGGAGGGCTTCTGATCAGCTGCCCAAAGCCCTCAACTGGCTCCATTTGATGTAGAGGAGTAGTGGCTCTACTCTGAGCCAAGATCCTCACCCTATCTCTAAGGGAGAACCTAGACACCCTTCAGAGGAAGCTCAGTTCCACAGCTTGTGTCCACCAACTCATTCTTTTGTTTACTACCCAGAGCTCATGACCATAGGTAAGGGTAGGAGGGCTGATTGAGCAGGACAGTAAATCCAAAGCTTTGTGAATCACCAACTTGTTGTGATGGAGGGGTTTGTGCACCCACTTGAGCCCGCGAACTATTTTGCCAGAGGTAATTTGCCACGCATAGGGTCTCTCAAGACAATTTATCCCTGAATGAGGGGCCAGACTAAGAGTGATTCAAAAACCCCTATGAAGCACAACATGGACATGGATAACTGTAATAGGGTTACTGGGAGCTCACGCAGAAGCCAGGCCCGGGGGGATTGGTGCTCAAAGGAGAGTGTCTGGTTGCCAGGCCTTAACTCATGGGACCTGACCGGGTCCAGCCTGTAAGAGCCGCGTGGGCCCTCAACCCACTGTAGAGATAAAGTGCACTGTGGATTGGGCAGTGGTTAGGGGGTCCTAATGGTCTGTTCCTGGCTGCTAAAACTAGCTACAGGCTTGTGCTGATAACCATTCACGCTCAAATTCACACCTACAGTCAATTTAGAATCTCCAGTTAACATAACCCTTTTGCATTTCTTTGGACTGTGGAGTACCCAGAGAGAACCCATGCAAGCACGCAGAGAACATGCAAACTCCACGCATAAGGACCTGAGCTGGCCAGCCAGCAGATTCAAACCCAGGCCCCTCTTGCTGTGAGGCAACAGTGCTAACCACCACACCACCGTGCTGTGTAAACACCTATGTAAACAGGAAAAATGTAAAATTCCTTACTGTTTGTAATTTGAATGACCAGCAACATTTTACATTATGAGAGAAAAACATTACAGATGAAAATAATCAAGCGTGAAAACTTAAATTAATTAAAGTAAAAACCTCATGAACAGTTACATAAGTGGACCCGCACCCGCTTGCAAAGAGTAGCTTTGCAAGTGCCAAAAAAAAACCATAATGTCACTTAATGCTCAATCTAAAAGCAAGTCATCCCAACAGACTCCCATGTCAAAATTCCTGACTTAATACATTTACAACACAAAACATATATAAAACACACACAGGCAGCTGTTGCCCATGATTGTTGTGTTGATGCTTTTGCAGCATTGCTAAGGTAGTTTTCTTGCAAATATTATGGCTCCCAGTGTTGTTAATTGTATTGACAAGAAGGCTGTGCCCTTGTATTTTTTTTTTATGTGTGTAAAATTTGAGTTTTATCAAATACATAGTAACTTATCTGGGTCCACAAAAGATGCCAAACTGCCAAATTCAAGGTCTCCATAAACCACTGGGTGACGGCAAAGTTCTTCATCAGTCCTTTAGAAATAGCGTATGAGTGTAATATTGATGTACCAGGACCAGCTACAGGAGCCCCCAAAATTGAGGAAATAATACAATCCTTACTGTTATTTTATCATCATTAATACTATGTTTATTTTTTCTCTGCTGAAAGAGTAGCTTTGCTGCGTGATAATTCAAATACACTTGAAAAATTAAGAGCTCAAGATTAGGTAATTAAGTGAGAGCCACCTTAAGACCTTATCGGGTCAGTTGATGTTTTAGTGCACATTCCCAGCAAAATTTTTAACTGTGGGCCAAGTAGCTTCTATAGGGCCTGGGAGGTATGAGCAGACAGAACCGACCGTGTGCTGTACCAGGCCCCAGATGGCAATACAGACACACATACAAGATAATGGCAGGCTCCCCAGTAACTGTGAGGAGCCAAATCTCTATTCCTCCATATTTTACTCCGTCTCACTTCCTCATTAAAGCGAATAAACAGAGACAATCAGCTCTAACCTCTGGCCTAATGCCCAGCTTAAAAAGCTTAGGGCATCATGGGGTCTGCAGTCAGCCATGCAAGAGTGACCTGTGACGCACACTAAAAAGGATTCAGATTTTTCCCCTAGTGGCTTCAACAGAGCTTTATTCTTATAAATTCAATGAGTTTATAATATAAAGAGGGAGCCTGAAAAGCAGCCACATCAATGTGCCTTGAATGTATAAACTTATAATCTTAATACAAATCGTGTAATAATTCCATGTGTTCATCCCTTTCTTCTCTTCATCTGTATTCCTGTTTGTTTTGCTGCATGGGATCACATCACAGGTAGCCCATTTCAGCTTTAATCTTTGCAGTGTAGCAAACAAAAAGAAATGCATTTGCAGTAGACCACTTGTTTGATTACGACATGGAGAAGTCACGTTTTTCTCCTCCGTGACCTTTCCACCGCAGCTGTCATATCCCGACTCCTCGCACCCCCCCCTCAGAGTCACGCTCATTAGTTGGTTTTTTAACAGGCTCAAGCGCACACGCGCACACACACACACACACACACACACACACACACACACACACACCCACGCAGCCGCTCCACGTAGATAAGATTTGGTGACGGTGTAAAACTCAGTTTCTGTATTGAAACATTACACCAGCTCAGCCTGCAGGCTCTCATTATCAGAAAGCTAATAACTCTTAAGTGTCATGGTGAGGCTTTGCCTTCCACAGCAAGTGTTTCCTGCACAGATTGTCTTCGTATATGATATCATGATTGCAGATGACAACTTCTCATTAAGTAAGCAAAAAAGTTGCTTTTACTTGTATTGGAAGCACAGAATAAGGGAATGTTTTTTAGTTATGATTACAGCAAATTGAACCAATGTCATTGTTCATGTGGACCACTGTTTTGAGAGACTCGACAAACTAGGGTCAATGGATAATTTGCTTTTCATACCTAAATAAAATAAGCAACATTTTCCAGCCTAATTTTTGATCTCAGTAATCCCTGACTTTTCCGTGAGCGAACCTGGTCTTGGTATGTATCTGCTGGCTTATATTTTTCAAGCTTCCAGCTGTTCAATTTCACACATCAGCAGCCCCAAACGGCTTCAGCAGACTCTCAGGCCTAAAAACTTCAATAAAAACACATCGTAATTTGCATGTTTTTTCTATCTATCTGTCCTGCTCAGATCAGCGACCTTAAAGATCCCAACTTTTCTTTAAGTGCTGGCGATGCTAAAGTTTTACACCAACAGCAGAGTTTAATTTCAGCAAACAGGACGAATCTGCAGTGTCTTCATTAGGGTAGATTCTTCACTGTAGCAGTGGCAGTTTCTGATCGAGCCTGGTTAGACAGCTGTATTTGTACAAAATAATCTTGCTGCTCATAAGTACGTCTTCCACTTACTTGAAACAAAAAGCTGATGAATAATATTTAATATGAATTCTTCTTTCTCTTAGTTCATTTTTGTTGCTCTCCCCACTGCTTTGCTCGCACATGGTTCACTCTGTCTTCTCCTTCTTTTTCACCTCTTTTTCCCCCCCCTTTTCACTCAGTCTCTTCTCCATCTGTTCTTTTCTTCCTTTTTGCCATCTGCCCTCTCTGTGACCTCTCATTTTCCCTCTCTTTATAAAACCAACTGTCTCCCCACTCCTCATTTGCCAGTATTTGCAATGCTGTTAGTCCTGTTAATTGGCTAGACGTACATTCTTAAAGCAACAAGAACTGTGTTTTGGACAAAAGCTTGAATCTCTTTTATCCTCTCTTTCATTTTCTAAATTTTCTAAGGAACATGCAAGTTTATTTCATTCAAACAGAGCCCTTCATGAGTGCTTTGTTTCTAAAATTGTGACAAGCAGGAGAAAGGTTTTTGATTACTACCTTATGTTTGGCATTTTCAAATGATAGTTAATGTTTAACATTAAAAAGAGAAAGGAAGTAACTAACTGACAAGCTGTAGTGCAAACTTCGATCAAGAAAAGCAGAAAAACACATGAAAGGCAGCTAATGTAAGCTTATACATCAGTGTGACATTTAATTACCAGGACCAGCTACAGGACCAGGAAACAGTGAGGAAATGTACACTCTGCTATTTAAACTAGAGGCTTTTTGATATACTGATACTGATAATATCAGTGTGTGATATTCAAAATTAAATATAGTTGACATGTTAATAATGCACATTTTTAAAAAAATTCAGTAATTACGCAATGTAGACAAAAGTATTGGGTCATCCACACATTGCTTTTGGAGCTTTTATGACATCCCATTCTAAATCCATAGGCATTAATATGGTGCTGATCCCACCCTTTGCAGCTGTAAAACTCTTCTAGGTGTTTCTGTGGGAAGTTTTGTCCGTTCTTCCAGAAGAGCATTCATGAGGTCAGATTGTGATGTTGGATGAGAGAGAGCCTGGCTCACGATCTCTGTTCTCGCTCATCCCAAAGGTGTTGGATGGGGCTGAGGTCAGGGCTCTGTGTGGTCCAGTTAAGTTCTTCCACACCAAACTCATCCAACCATGCCTTTATGGAGCTTGCTTTGTGCACTGGAGCATGCTGGAACAGAAAAGGGCTTTCCTCAAACTGTCCTCACAAAGCTGGAAGCGTAAAATTGTCCAAAATGTCATTGGTAAGCTGAAGCATTTGGATTTCTCTTCACTGGCGCTAAAGTGCCCAGGCCAGCCTGAGAAAACCAACCCCATGGCTTTAACCCGCCTCCCCCAAATTTTACAGTTGAAAGTGTGGAGTCAGGCAGGTAATGTTTTCCTGCCATTTGCCAAACCCAGACTCATCCGTCACACTGCCAGATAGAGAAGTATGATTCGTCACTCTACAGAACACTGCTCCAGAGTCCAGTGGCATTGGTGCTTGGAATTATGCTTCTTGATGTAGGGCTTGCATACAGCTGCTCGGCCATGGACACAGATGACATGAAGCTACCAGCACACTATATGCCTGAGCAACTCCGCTCTGTAACTACATGGTCTGCCACTTTGTGGCTAAGTTGTTGTGGTTCCTAAATGCTTCCAGTTTGCAATAATACCACTTAAAGATGACAATGGGATATCTAGGATGGAAGAAATTTCATGATCTGATTTGTTCCAATGTTCGCATCCTATTACAGTACCACGTTGGAATTCAGTGAGCTCTTTAGGAAGACTCATTCATTCATAAATGTTTGTAAAGGCAGACTGCATGGCTAGGTGGCAATGGGACTGAATGAAACACCTGAGGTGTGACCTAGTTCTTTGGTCCATGCATTTTATATAGTTGATAAATAAAGTATTTGGCAGTATTGCACTTCATTAACCCATGCTAAATGGAAAAAAAAGAGGACACTGGTGAGTTAGAATGTTTTCTATGACTGCTGTGCCAAATCCTGCAAGAGAAAATGACAGACAGAGTTGACAAGCTTTCCATACCTATAAATAGCTTTAACTGGGCAATCATTGTTTATTTTGGGATTTCCTGATTCCTCAAACCAGCTCCTGCTGCAACATCTGTTATCCATCTCTTCTTTTTTCTTTAAAAATGGCTTTTTAACATTTATCTCCTTTATCTTTTCAGTTTGTCCCATTCAGGGACTACATCGATAGAACGGGGAACCACATTCTGAGCATGGCCCGGCTCGCCAAAGATGTCTTGGCTGAGATCCCAGACCAGTTCCTCTCCTACATGCGGACCCGCGGAATAAAGCCTTCGCCAGCGCCACCTCCATACACACCACCAGGACAACCCATCCAAACCCAGATCTAAGCAACAAGGCTGAAAAAGGTTTCAGAGTCAGGGGTTCGCTGAACTTGGCACGCGAAATACTTCCATTCCTTAAAGCCGCTCTCCATGCCTTGTGGTTGTGGATCACAGTGGTCTTTCTTGCGTTCAGAAAGCTGCATGCTGGGCCAGGAGAGTGACACTTTTGAGGGCAGGAAAAGACAATAAGAGTCTGTTTACTTCCACTGTCAAGCATTCCTGTTGTCTGGATTTTTTTTTTATTTATCTGTTTTATGCCTGGAAAATCTGGAAAGGGTTGGGGGGAAAATTCAGAGTGTTGTCGTGTTGTGAAGAAGAAAGAAGGCAACGAGTAATAAAGGGCCACTCTTACTTTATATAGAGAATGTCTCCAGACAAATGATGGAATCACTTGATCTTAAAGGAACTTAACATGTAAATAACTGGACATATGTAACTTCTTCTGTCTCTTTCTCTCTCCAAGTCGCTCATTGTTTACAGTAAATGCTAACAACGATTTTTACTGTTGATACTTTTATATAGATTCAATATGAAGCTTGTAATACTCTTTCTTTCTATTTCTTTCTCTCCTGGTATCCATGCCAGGCAGCAGCAGTGCAGGTCCTGGTAGCCCTTCTGTACCGTACTGTACCGTGCCGTACTGTACCGTACTGTATTCTAGTGTTTGTATTAACATTTTGCATGAGTGTAGCCTCAGTCAAGTGCATGCATATAGTGGCCCTGCACTACCTCTTCTATCCATCTTTCTGTCTATGGGGGATGAGTGTCTGTCTGCCAGTATCTCCATTTGTCCCTTCACTATGTCTGTCTGTCTGTCTGTCTGTCTGTCTTCTTCAGCCCTATCTGTCCAACTCTCTCTCACTCTTTTTTCTTTTGCACCGGTCTCACTTTCAGCTGTATTTCCATCCAGCATTTTTTGGCTAGTTTAACTGAAGGGTTTTATTACAGATCACGATGAGCAACTAAAGAATTTTTTTTTGGTTTGGGTTATCAGCTTCATCATGGATTCGGCTTCAGAGGAAAATAATTTCTGGCTCATCTGGCCAAAAGACTGATGAGCTAAAGCAATGATGTCATGCCCACCAATCAAAAGTTCTTAAGAATTGCTACTCCTCCTAGAATATTGGTAAGAGTTCAGTCAAACTTGCACACAATGATCACCTAATGGGTTTCCATCTAAGTTCTGCTCAAGTTCAGGGTCATGTTTGTCATTTTACAGACACTTTTATATTTTCACAAGAATTACTACTTCTAAGAGTATTGATCTGGATTGTAATTCTTATGAAATCAGTGTTTGTATGAGCCCTTCTGCAATCTGTACATAAATACCCTCATCAGGTTTATTTATGGTATAATAATGTCTTAAGCGATGTTGGGGCCGGTCAAGAACTAGGGCAGTTGTCCTGGATATGTCTGTTTGTTAGCCTCCTTGACTTCTCTGTGGATTTAATTCTTATTAGTTTGTGCACTACAGCCAACCAACGACAAGAAAACATGCAACTTTCTTTCTGTACTTCACACATTACAATAACTTGTGAATTGTGATGAATCTTGAGCCAAATGAGCTACTACGTGATTAACATTTTGATTTGAAATCTAAAATTTATGTTCATCCTAAATTCACGGTAATGTATTATTCCAAATTCAAATATCTAATTACTGTTATTATGCTCTAATACATTTGTTTATTTTTAGCCATTTTAGTTGCTCAAGAAAAGGCACTTGTTGGCCAGAATGAAAAACCCTGTTTGTCCGTAACATCGGTGTACAACTAAAGTCATTAAAAAAAGTTTAGGCTCATAAAAAAAATTTGTTTCTGTCAGGATTAGTAATTTGTATTTAGCACAAGCTAGTCACAGATATTATGCTTCACACAAAGATGGTAAGCTCAGCAAACAATTTACTTGCTAACCATTAGCATGCTAGCATTCTTATTGTGAACGTGCTAGCATTTTGATGTTAGCATTTCAGCCACACAGAGCTGTTAGCATGACTGTGGACTCAAAGAAAACCTACAGATTTGGCCAGCATTAGACACATTTTTATATTATTATTAATTATTTACTTCGGTCATTATTAATAATATTTTTTAAAACAACGCAGTACATTTTTTAAATTTACCAGTAATTGTTGACCACAAAAAATTAAATGGGAAGAACAAAAATTATTAATCAAAAAGGTGTATTCTGAAGCTTTAGCTTATTGCATAAATATTAAGCAAACACAAACTCTTTTTTAGTTTTGGTATTTTTTTAACCCTTTTAATCTTAGTTTTCAATGCCCTAGCCAAATTTAGTAAAGAACATTTTGACCATTTGTGTAACACTGTTCGAAAGTTGAATGGAAACATGGCTCCTCTCTGTCTCTCTCTGTCCCCGTCATTCTCCTCCAAACTGCCTTGGCAATAGGATGCCCACGTGCCCAGGGGTTCTGTCTCATTGTGTTGTCACATAGCATTCCTGCCCCATGATTAAGACAATAGCAGCTGCTCTCAAACAAAATGATGTTTGAGCAAAAAGAGCCCAGTGGTCAAAAATGCAGAGAAAAACACATTTTCCCTATAACGTTTTTTTCTTTGTGTGGTGTGTTTGTACTTGAGTGTATTTCTATTGCACCTTTAGCTTTGATACAGCTTTGTTTTTATGGTGTGTATTTACACGTGCTAATCATATGAACCGGGATGATGCATGCGAGTTGTTGTATTCACTGATTTCCATTTAAAATCTTCTATTTTTGCCATGAATGTGTGAGTGAAGAGATTTGAATTGAGATTTGTGTGTGGAACGAAGGAACCTTTTAAAACACAACATTAGATAAAATGTTTAACAAGGCTTACAGTTAGTGGGAATGCAATATTTTAATATTGCAGCACCAAACATAATAACTATAATAATAAGAATAAAAGGATGATTTGACATTGCAGTGATGTCAATAGGTTTAATGTGAGCAAACTTTATACTGATGTTATTTAAGCCTCTCCCCCTCCTTTTATCTGTACACCTTTTAAAAAGGGATAATAGTGTGAAAAACACTATAAAAATTTTAAATGACAATTTTTTTTCACGCAGTTTGTTTGGAATATCTTGCTTTGCTTCACAGTCTCGCAGTAGTTTGTGCAACAGTCATAACGTCTAACCTACTGACCTGTGTTCTGGACACAAATTTTACCATTTTCTGATCCCAAATGCGAATTTTCCAATACTGTTTACGTATGTCAGAACACGTCATTTTGTCCTGAGTCATATCTACCAATTCACGTCAATGTACACAAAAATAATATTATCACTTTTGAAAGGAAAAAAAGTCCACATTCGAAGGTTGAAGATCACCGTTTGGGTTAAAATACAACAGTTGCCGATTTGTTCTGCACATGTGCAAAAAGGGCTTTTCCCTTTTCCTTTGTTTCTTGACGTTCACACTTCTTTACCGCTGTACATAAAATGGCTTACAGAACTGCATCAAAGCAATTTGTGACAGGTTCTAGAATTAAAATCAAATTTTAGCTTTGATTTTATTAGATAATATATTTTTTAATTTTGTTTAAAAAAAAACATCTCAATAAATAAAAATGTTATCCTGCTCATCAAATAGCCTTTTTAGGAAATAATTTGCAATCTATGAAAAAAAATGCAGGTTTAATAAAACTTGCATAAGTTGCATAAAATAACTGTACAAATTAACTACATTTGCATGATTATTCATGAAATAGGAATTTTTAAAATTATTTTAGTCACACTCAACATATTTTTTATCAGGGTCTGTGTCTAAAGATATATATATATCCATTAATAACACAGAGTTTGACTTTTCCTTTGTAATTTTCTGCGTTCAAGGAAAAAACCCACAAAAACATGGCGGGACGAGAGATTTCTGCACCTGAAGAAATCAACTTTAGCAGTCAGGTGAAAGACGACCATTTTTTAAAAACAAGCAAAATTATAAAATCTTTGCAACACTGATGCTGTTGTGAACTAATCCACAGGTGTCAGATAAAATAAAATTGTTAAATAATTTTCTTACAACAGCGATTCCTTTTGAATGTAGAGGTGACAGAAAGCATGCGCATTCTTGTGCTCGCATAGAACAAATGGGGTTTCTGTGTTGAAAAAATATATATCTAAAAAAGATATATATAAACATACTTTCTACTGAAATACTGACATTTTTTTTCTGGTTGTCACAAAATAACATGACTGCTTCACTTTCTGCTGTGAGACCTGGCTGCACATTGCTGCTTTTCTTGCAGTTGCATTCCCACATTTTGTCTTTCTTTCTGGTTTCTTTTTTTTTTTCTTTTTCAACAGTCTTCCCCATGTGTTGTCACTGTAGCAGAATTAAATGAATGTGTGTGTACTGGCTCGGTCCTCTTGTGGCCACCTGCTGAGTTTAAAGCGTGTATAAGCATAGTAAGTCAAAATAGGGAGTTTGTTGCCTACATAACCTGGAATAGACAGGGCTCCAAGGTGCTCCGGGTCACATTAACCAGCCCCCTGCAGAGCAAGCAGCGATACAACTAGTACCTGCTCGAACCCCAAGTGGATCTCAAGGTTGTCAGCTTCATACACTGTAAAGTCATACAGACTAAGCTGTTAATGGATCAAATACTGTGGAGGTGAGAATTAGTTTATCATGGCCATTTGTTGTTTGTGCAGAGTTTCCTGCTGTAATAGGAAGGCAAGCTGCAATAAGCTACTGGAGCAAGTGAAGCTTTTTAGAAACATTACAGTTTAAAATTAAACCTAAAAGGAGCAGTAGAGAGGAAAATGTGAATCAACCTTTTTGACAGTTTCCATATCATTTATAGCTATTATATGTTCTTTTTGGGGGGCCTTCTTGCAGGAGGTGTAATTTTTAAGCGAAATCTCTGAAAAGCTTGAAAATTCTGCACAAGGATTCACTTAATCTCAAGCTGAAGGTATTTGAATTGATTGGTCAAAGGTCAAGCTCACTGTGACCAGTTTTTGCCCATAGAATTTATATATTTGGCTTTTTTAAACCCACAAATCTCTAATATTAGAGATTGAATTGTAATATTTTATACTTTATACGCTTTTCTGGACAGTATACAGCATCAAATTTTTGGAAGATAAATGGAGTTTGTGAGTGTATTTATAGTCAGATACTGAATTGGTGATACCAGCATTAGTTGCCCATCTATTGGATTCCTTCAAGGTCAGTTACAGTTATGACACTAGACAGGTATGCATGCAAACTGATCCTTAAATTGATGGCAGAGTAAAACAACAGTGTGGCTGTAATCCTAGTGTCCGTTGGCTGCACGCATTCAAACCCGTGCTATTTGAACAACAAACTACCTCCTGAAGTCACATTCATCATTAAATCTTTCCAGTGTGGGAAAATACACCTCTTCCTAAATGCTAATTTCACCAAATTTCATGAGAAGACCAGTTGAGCAGGGCAAAATTCTCCATTGTGACCCGACTAATAAGTAACTGGATCAGAATAAGAACACAGAATTTAAAACACTGAAATATTCCATGAGGAAAATCATCTTTTTCTTGTTTAAATTCCCATTTGGTAATTTCAAGTTTTACATTGTTCGTGTTCATACATTCAAATAGGTACATTTTGTTCAAAATTGGCCAAAAACAAAAATAACTAAAAACAGAAACGTTTTAAAAATCAAGTTACTGAAACAGGTTCGGTTGGAATTTGAATTATTAAAAAAAAGCAAACTTTTGGAAAACTTGTAATTTTATCATGAGACTTTGAGGGAACAAAATAAGATTTAAGAAAGGGAATTAAAACCTTATTATTGCAGGTGAATAGGATTCAGATTCAAACATTTCACTGATATAAATTCAGTGGTTTTGGTATTTTTGAAATTTCTTCACTTGAATTTGGACTAATTTTTGAATGAAGATATTTTTGACCTTTCTTAGCTTCCGTACTTACACACAAACACACAGTGCTGCCAGTTATCTTGTGTTGCCACAGCTCACTAACTGTGCTGAGCCTCATGAAGCCACAAGTGTGTGTCTGCGCGTGCACATGTGCATGCCTGTGTTTGATGTATACTGCGTGGGTGCGTGTGTGGGTGTGTGTGTGCCTGTGAGGCACCTTTTCTAAGAGTGTTTTATTAGACCATGTGAGGTGTTAACACATGTAAGATCTTTGTTTACTAAAGATATCCAAATAATATATTGTATGCTTGTCATATCTTCTTAATAATGTGCACTATGTTTGCATGTACAGTTTTACAAAGGATGCACCACTTCCTTTTGTTGAAAACTGAGTGTTTTGAAATATACAAATCTATATGAAAATTAACTGTACAAAATGGCCTTAAATCTTTCACTGATTTTTTTTTTAAATTGTGCAATGCCTTCTTCTTGGAAATGAACTGTTCAAAGGAAATGATCGTTATCTACTTTGTGTCAGTGTTTCTATTGCTTTCTAGTGTGTTTTCTTTGCACAAGTTCAATAATAGGAAAAAATATATCTTGTACTTTTTTGAGACCGTGATTAATCAGAGAAAGCATGGTTGAAGTACTGATTGTCTGATGATACATATAACAGATGACTATTTCTGTATTGAACTATTGATTTTTAAATAAATATTCATATTAAATTAAGTTTGTTGGAAAGTAGTGTTTTTATTTCTTTTGAGGAAGCCAAATGTTGAATTTGATTTTTTTTTTCTCCTTTTATGTTCCGGTTTATGTTCTGTGTTTTTCCCCTTTTGCTGTTTTTCAAGCCCGAGCCTATTGGTGCTAATATCTGGTTTGCCCTCTCTGACGAGATAATTATAGTACAAGAAAGACTACCCACACTAAAAAGCACACGGACACAAGACCACTAACCTCGAACAACTCGCTCCTGCAAAATATAAATAACTTTTTGGTCATTTTAAAGTTGTCAATGAGTGGCAACTACTTTTTATGAACTGAAAAATGATTTCTCAGTTTCTATTTGCACCTGGTAATCAGCGAAATCATCAATGCCCTGTCACGCAGAAGCACACCAACGTGTTGTGTTTATCTGCTGGGGGTTGATGTTGCTCTCCATCAACACTCAGTTACTCGGCAAGCGCCTTGACAGGTGCTGAGTCCCTGATTTTCTGCATTTCCGACCCAGCTTGTTTTTGTCAGCATTTAGGGTATTCTTGGTTTCAGAGAGCAGAGGGGATACGCAGTTATCCCGAGAAATGATTGTCTTTCAACTGTTCGCAGCAGGAGGAGTGTTTCAACTCCTACTGTTAACAGAGAAATTAGACTTTTAGGGAAATACACTACTCACAAAAAGTCAAGGGTATTTAGCTTTCGGGTGA
The DNA here is from genome assembly GCA_015106775.1 of Etroplus canarensis. Lineage (NCBI taxonomy): Eukaryota > Metazoa > Chordata > Actinopteri > Cichliformes > Cichlidae > Etroplus > Etroplus canarensis. Next base: position 36,136 of record VUQH01040584.1, read on the forward strand.
AATTTCAGGATGCACCTAAAATGCACTATAACCTTTACAGATGAACTTAATTTGACCTTCTCTACACTTTTGAATGCACATGTCCAGCTGTTCAGTGTTTCAGTACTTTTTGCATAACTTGCTGTTCTCTAACAAGGTGTTTGATCTATGAATCGACCAATAAATTTCCTGGTTCAATTAGAAATGGTAATTAAGCAGTCTGCTTCATCATGCTGTTCACATTTTGACATCATGAGACCAAGACGATGCCTAACAATTGATCAACAGTACCTTGCCATTTCAAGGCTTCAACCAGGATGTTCTCAGAGGGGAGTAGCCACTGAGAATAGAGTGTCATCAGCAGGTTGCAACAGAGATACAGACAGACTGGAAGAGTCCCAGAAGTCACGCTGTAATTGATGGTCAAGGGCACATGACAAATTATTGCAACATTTACATTTTTTGTTGTGGTATACCCATCACTGTTGTTGGCTTTTGTTTCAATAAATTGAGATGATTAAAATCACTATTGCATGCTTCTACATAAATGCATTACTTTCATGATATATCGCATTGTGTGAACATTTTACATTTTTCATAAATTTCACCCAAAAGCCAAATATCCTTAACTTCTTGTGAGCAGTGTAGTTGGAAATTTGGGAAGAAGTGGGGGTTAAAGAGGAACGTAATGTTCTGGCACCTTTCATTAATAAAATAAACATACCTGGGTTTGTGTGTGTGTACTTTCTGGCTCCCTCTTCAGCTGACACCGTCAAACTCCTGTCAGTCATCCCTTTCATGCATCTGCAGATGTCAAACTCAGTCATGGCACTTTCCTTTAGCATCTTGCTAGAAAACTGGTTGCTAATTTCAAATAAAAGCAGAGTTCTTCTTTTCCAAAATGAAATTCGAGTGAAAAGAAATGTAAAGCATTGCAAATGCCATTGTGCAAATGGTCAGAGCAGGATTTCAGGGGAGCAGCAAAAAAAAAAAAACCAAAGCTCTAAAGGTGGTGCAGAGCTACACAAGGAGACTCTTAGATAGGATAGCAATCAAAATTAAATAAAGCATGGTTTCTTTTTTCTTTGTTTTCAGTTGCAGTGCTTTTATCTTTACTTTTTACACTGATCTGTATAAGGCTTTTAGTGCAGTTAATCATACAATATTAAAGCATCTATTAAAGCATGACCATGTAGACTCTCAGAACAAATTATGTCAGATGTCTTGAAAATGATCTTACAGAACTCAGCATGTACAGGTAGATATCAGTTTCTAGCCCCATCAGTGGAACCAAAGGTACGCCCCAGGGGTCAATCTTGGGACTACTTCTGTTTATTTCATATATCGTCAGTCATGATCAAAATACCACCAGTACAGAAGCTTACTTTTATGATACAACAATGTGCTATGCAGACATGCCAGTGAAACTAAACTCATGATCAGTGCCAGAGCTCATGACCTGGTCCAGAAGGGGTTTCGAGTAAGTCTTGAATAAGTGGGTCTTGAATTGGCCTCCAGGTCCAGGCCCAGGTGGGTCTGGAACCTGCTGCCCTTACCAACCCTCTGGTTTCAAAGTGAGTCTCCCAACGTGCCTCTGTCAGGCTTTGTGCAGGTGAGAGTGCAGGGAGGACCCAAAAGGCAGGACTCTGAGGAAGGCAGGTTAAACTCAAAGGGTTTTATTAAGCCAAACACTCACTATGTTACAAAGTCCAAGATAATAATCCAAACTACAAGGAACAGGGACGCTCACATACTGGGGAAGAAAGACTGACGACGTGACAAAGAACTGAATACAGACTGACAAGCAAACGAGAAACAGGAGGGAGAGGAACACAGGCGCCAACAAGGGGCAGGAAGTAAATTGAACACAATGCACAGGATAGAACTGACTTCAAAGTAAAACAGGAAACAGAAAACCAGACATACGCACAAACCTGACAGGAGACAGGAATACACAGACAAGGGGATCACAGGCAAACTGGAATACAGAAATAAACCAAGGAGGCAGTCAGAATAATTACAGAGAACTCAAAACCATGACAGCCTCCCCCCAGGGAAGATGAGTCCTTATATGTCACGTGGTGCACATTTTACACCAGACATTTGGTTTAAGTGCTATTTCATAGGAAAAGATTGTATGTTCATACAATCACTTGCACACATGCGTTGCGTCAACAACACAGAGATTGAGTTGCCATGTTGACCGTGACCAAGATGGCGGCTTAGTGTGGGAGCTCTGTACGACCGTGCACAATTTAATCTAAACTCCCGAACAAGTGGCACTAACTCTGAAAGTTGAACTCCCGTGCTGGTATGCCAAAACCCCCTGCAACCAAACGAACCGGCATGGCCACTCCGAGACTCGGAGGTGCCAGTGAAATAACTCCGACAGGTATAACAGCTAACGTTAGCGGAGAAGCTA
>VUQH01040585.1:0-23585 GCA_015106775.1 Etroplus canarensis
ACCCGGGCCGCGACCGATCCGGTATGGAAGTCGTGTTATGAATCTGCATATTTGATTTGGCAAAGTTTTTATGCCGGATGCCCTTCCTGACGCAACCCTCACCATTTACCTGGGCTTGGGACCGGCACTAGGAGTACACTGGCTTGAAGGCCCCTGTGGCTGGTTTGGCCCTCCACCAAAGGAAAATCACCAATTAATTTAGGCTTAAATACAATCTCAAAATACCTTTTTATTTCCCAAATAACCAAACAATTGGGAAAATTAACAGACTTATGTGAATTCGGGTAACACAGGCTCTTTGTCTTAACCCATAAGAACCCAGACCCATTTTTCTTTACAGGAAAATTATGGGGTATATACAATAGACCAAGAGGCCCACACAGCTGTAAAACTGTCAAGTGTTTGTTACATGCATGTCACCATGGGTTCTTGTGGGTTAACTACATACAATGCATAGTCAATCCACAGGCCCATTTCAAGACAGGAAAAACAGTGATGTATAGGCCTAAGGCCACTTCCAGGCCTACCTGTGTTTGTGAAGAAGTAATCTAATTTAAACAGCTTACTGCGATATCATTTATCACTATCATTTTGAGCAGATACAGTGTGCTTGTTGTAGAAAAGTATTTCCACTTGACCTTTTTTTTGGGTGTTTTCTTGGTGCAGCTCTAGCATACTGGCAAGTCTACAGTTTTGGTAGTAAAAGCAAATAAACTCATCTAAGTCAAAGCCACGGGGAGACACTGGAGATGGGCATAACAGCCACATGTTGCTCCGAAGCCACAAGTTCGACACCCCTGCCCTATGGAGAAAGATGGAGCTACCAGACCAAGAGACGCGGAAGACCACAGAGAAGGCCCATGCATGTAGTGAAGGAGGACATGCAGAGGGTTGGAGCGAGGATGCAAGAAACAGGGTGGGATGGAGGCAAATAACCCGCAGTTGCGATCCCTACAGAAGCTGAAGAGAGCAGCAGCGTCTCTTTCTTTGCTTTGCAGTCAAACGAAAAACCAGTGAGGCGCCGTGGCTCCTCCTATGCGCGCTCCCGCGGACGGGGACGCTTCTGTCAGAGGTAACTACAGCACGACACCGGAAGCGGAGTGGTTTTGTGGCTGGTTATTCTCAATTTGTTAGCTATCATCTGTGCGTTTGGGTGAACGACTGATCAGCTGTAACCCTTTAAACGGTTGCTTTAGCTTTGCTGTGGACGGCCAGCGGAAGCTCCCAAAAAAATGACGTTACATTAGCTTCCTGGCTTTCCGTAAAAGCTTATAAAGTTAGTCAGCTAGCGTTAACTTAATTCTGCGCGGCGGTGTGTCTATAGGCTATATGCTATACAGCCAGCTAAGTACAGAAGGGCTAACACGGCACAACTTTTTGAGGTCATTCACAATGTTTTTTTAATTAATATTGACGAGGAGTTTCCGCCGTAGTTGTCAGCTAACCTCAGCTACCTGCCAGAAACACTGGGTGAGCAAACCGAAAGTCCTGCCAAGCGGTTTTCAATGACTAACGGCATCACCGAGATCATGTCTGGGCCTGTTTTGATAGAGCTCGATCAACAGATGTTATTGAAGTCTGATGCTTAAATACCACTTGTTGAACTGATCAGTTACAGATTCCATTCTGTAGCCACAAGCTGTCTGCCTGTCATGAACGCCAAAATCACCAAACAGAGCTGGGCTAAGTTTCTCTTTCTCCTAACACTTTGCTGATGTGACAGTAATTTCTAACGTTGCTTTTTCTCCGCAGACTTGGGCAAAATCATGGCAGATGAAAACACACAGTTCTGTGGCAATTGGTAGGTATGAACAGAGTTATTGTAGTTTTGTGTTTTTTAATTAGTTTTTATTTTTGTTTCGTTTTGAGTTTTTGTTTTGAATCCAGTTTAGTTTCAGTTAGTTTCCAGGGTTTGCTTCAGTTTAGTTTTTATTGTTTGAAAATGTTTAGTTTTAGTTTAGTTTTTATTAATTTCAGTGTTAGTTTTAGTTTTCTTAATTATTATAATATGGATGGCATCAGGGTGTTTAGATCAGAAATTACATCACAAACGCAACAGTTTGTGAAGGCAGATGAGTCACGATCATGTAGACACACTGAGTCTCAATAAACAGATGCATCAAATCCTCATCAGACAGACTGTCTCACCAAATTTAATCCAACTGACAAAGACTAAAACTACGGACATTTCCTGTATATTTTTATTTCATTTTAGTAAGGTTCCTAAGCCCACAGTGTCGTTTTAGTTAGTTTTGATTTTTCCCAAAAGTCTATTTTTTTCTTTTTCTCAGTTACCTAAAATGATTTTTCTCATCTAGTTTTAGTTTTAGTTAACTATAATAACCTTGAGTATGAACAACTTGCATTGCTTGATCATTACGTTTTATAAATTGTGAACAGTGTTTAATTAAAGGTAAAAAATCACCAGGGACCCCATGATACCAAAATCTTAAAATATTTTACTCGTGATATGTTATAATTTGCTATTTGGAGTGTTGCAACAAAATTAACTGTGATATATTTCAATTGACCACATTTTTTCCACTGCAAATTATGTCCCCAAAGGTAAACTTTGTCAGTATTTTTTTAATCTAATAACAAGGCCCACAAAGTATCTGTGCCCTGGAGACTGCAGAGTTTGAAGATTAATGTAACAAGCAAATAACGCACTGCAGATTTTCCCACTGGACCACCTCAAAAAACTATCAAAAAATGAATGGATTCTGTTTGGGCCTGCTAAGAGGTTAAAATTCTCAGTCTTTTCCTCTCACTTCGGGCATTTTTATTTCTGCAAAATGTGATGGTCAAGCAGACAGACCAATGCTATAACTGAAACCAGTCATAAATGTCAAAAAACAAAAAAAACTGTATTACAGTCTCATCCAACTTAACTGAATACAAACATGTGTGGTACCATTACATGTATTTTGGACAGTGCAGCTCGCACAACAGCCCCTTCAGCAGCTGAAGGATTTGAAAATATACGTAGACTTGCATAGGTGGTCTGACAAAAACATATGATTTTATTCTTCTCATACTAAAATGTTCACTTTGTTTTTGTAATTTTTATAATAGAATAATTGATACAGTATTGCCGTGCAAAATATCACAATATGATACTGTATCAATTTTTTCCCTTCACTGTTAGCTAGCGTTTATTAAGTGTTCTTTACACTTTTAGCAAACACAACATACCTGAGGCCAATTTTACAACCCATGAGATTCACTGTCGGAGAAACATTGCACTGTGTGATGTGTGCCAGGAGCCAGTGCCCAGGTCAGACCTCCAGGAGCACAAGCAGCAGGAGCATACACAGGTAAGCCTGCCCACAGTGATGAAGACTGTAAAACTATGCACTGCCTGGCCAAAAAAATGAGTCACACTAATATTTAATTTCCCTTTAACTTTGATGAGGGCACACATTTGCTGTGGCATAATTTTGATAAGCTTTTTCAGTGTCACAACATTTATGTCCACTCAGAGTCACAGTAGTTTTTTGCCAAGATTTTTTGTTGTGATGGGAGAGTCGGACTGTTGCGTAAAGTCTTCTCCAGCACATCCCAAAGATTCCCAGTGGGGTTAAGGTCTGGATTCTGTAGTGGTCAATTCTTGTGTGAAAATTATGTCTTGTACTCCCTAAACCGCTTTTTTATAATTTGAGCTTGGATAGGGTGGAGTACCCACTTCTCTGTTGTCGTGAAGAGGGAGCTGAGTGTTAAAATGAAGCTTTCGATTTACTAGTCAGTCTACATTCCTACCCTCACCTATGGTCAAGACTTCTCGGTAGTGAATGCCAGAATGAGCTTGTGAATACAAGTGGCTGAACTGAGTTTCCTTTAAAGGGTGTCTTATCTCAGCCTTAGACATAGGGTAAGGAGCTCAGTCATTTACAGGGGGCTCAGAGTGGAGTTGCTGCTCCTCCACATTGAAAAGAGCCAGCTGAGGCAGTTTGGGTATCTGGTAAGGATGCTCGGTGAAGTGTTTTGGGCATGTCCAGTTGGGAGGAGGCCCCAGGGCAGACCCAGGACTTGCTGGAGAGATTATGTCTCTCAGCTGGCTCTGGAATGACTTGGTGTCCCATCAGAACATCTGGAGGAGGTGGTCAGGCAGAGGGAGGTCTGGGTTTAGACTGCTGCCCCTGTGACCCAGACCTGGATAAGCGCCAGAAAATGAATGGATAGATGGATAACCTGTTGCCGGCTGAAACATTTTAATCACTGCAGTAATTATCCAATTGAAGAATCTAACCTATTTGCTTAGCTAAATCCTGGTGGTGAATTTATTTTTTGCCAAGCAGTGTACTTGGCAATAAATGTGTGCACTTAGTCTTTTGCCAACATGTGGGAAAGTGTATCTTATCTGCTGGTGGTGAGTAAAATATCTCTACAATATATAGCCATAAATTGGCACCAGCTAGCTATATTTTTATGAAAACTTTTATTCACTCTAAGTGGATTTCCCCACCACCCGATTTTGACTTAATAGCAGTGTCTTATTTCATTACTCATTTTGGTGGCATTTCACAAAAGGAAGGAGGTTAATGAAATAAAAGATGACTAACCTGAGATGAAGAAGTAGAAGCTAACAGGGTGAAAATAACTGACATAGATTTAATTATTGCACTGACACCTTATCAAAGTAGAATAATTATGATATGACACACACAAAGAAATGATAATGGAGTGAATGAACACATAATTGCGAGTTTTTTTTGTTTGCCATTTCAGGGAATTTTTTTCTGTTACATAGAGATACATCATAGTTGTTCGTCTTACAGTGTATTTCGGTATGTTTCCAACTTTCTGATATGCCTCACTTCAGAAGTTGAAAATAACTTTACATCCAACAACTTTACCAGACATTAACAATAAGAACATATCCAAGTCAAATTTTAACCTAATTAAGGTCACTGCAATAGCATTGACAAGCTGAAGTTTATTTTTCTATAAAAAGTTCCATTTACTCATGTTAGTTTCACTTAAGATTTTTCACTTGGTTCTGTGTGTCCCTCACTTTGAGAACCACTGTTTTTACTGTGATGCAGTGTTTATGGGCAATGTGTCATGATCGTGTCATATTGTGTTCAACTCTGATTCCCACCTGCTATTTTTTTGGGACACAACCTTTTTTCTGAAGCCTCTTTGGTTTGTAATAGACTGTTGTAACAGTGATAATGGTGTCTTAAAGAAAAACATACAATCAGAGCACATTTTGGACTACACTGGTGCTGTATTGGGACTTTATGGTTTTACATCTTATTTAACAAGGTATTATTTAGCTTGAAGTGTGTGTGTGTTGTCAATTTCAGTTCTTAGCGTAATCTTGCTTAAATTTAGCTAATTGTAAAGTGGCTAATGAAAAGCCTTTCTGTCAATCAAATATTCTCTAAACTAAACACTGCAGTCATCAGTGACCTCAAGTCTTTTCCCATGACGAAACAATGAATGAGAAAAGCAATGTGAGAGTGGATGATTGTAACTCTAAAAGCCTTTTGACTTCCATTTTAGATTACGTGCAAGTGTGGTTTGAAGATTGAGAAGAATCATTTGGATATCCACCAGGTATTATTGAAGTGGATTTCCCTTCCTTATTTATTCCTGTAGTATTTAACCATCTTGATTAAATCCTACTTCTTCATCATGATTTTCTTTTGCAGAGCTCTGAATGCTCACAGCGGCTCGTCCCATGCCAGTACTGTGAACTGGAGCTTGTCTTCAGTCAGTCCAAAGAGCATGAAGATTATTGTGGTACACGCACTGAGCCTTGCCCCTACTGCAAATGCAATGTAATGCTACGAGAACAAGCTACACATCCAGTCTTATGCGGAAGCCTAACGCCTCCCCAAGAAAGAAACAACAGTAGGATGAATCGAAGTCCAGTGGAACAGCAGTCTCCAGGGGCATGGTTTGAAGCCCACTCTATCCGAAACCCCCTGACTACCCAAGAACGAGGCCCGAAAAATAACAACATTAGTGCAGCAGAACAGCAGTCCTTTCCTCAGACATCGGTTTATAACACTTCAACAGGACACCGGGCCTTAGGAGATTTGAGGAATATTGCACCACAGAATCCATTTAGGAACTGTGAGTGTACTGATGAATACATCTGGAAACATATTTACCAAAATATATCAGTGCAACTTAAATGTAATTTAAAGGTACCCTGTACAGTTTTCTTCCAAACAGAAGACAAAAATGGCTTGCTAAAGTTTTTACACTTGTTGAACATTGCTCACAGTTTAACATTACATTAAGAGTCTTTAACTTTTCAGAAGTTATGCTATAAATACTCTTTGTAAAAGCAGTTTAGAGAGATGTTGCAATTAAGTGTCCTGCACCAAGGGAGATCCCAGCAAAGAACCTGTGTTAATTTTGAGTGTCTGTATTGAAATTTTGAGGTTTCCCTGAATAACAATAAGCAACTTCACCTCTGTGGTGGGAAAAAACACAAAATTAAAGCACATGTTTACCATTAATGGTTTGTTGGAAGAATTAACCAGAACAAATCCTAAACATTTAAATTTTCTTTTTCTTTTTTCTCTGAATTTTACATGTAGATTGGAATTCAACTTTAGTGCTACTGCTTTCAGCTGCAATTATTTCCTGAACTGATATAACTGTATAATAATTTGTACTTTTAGTGCTGGGGGAGAGTGATTTGTGGCCACTTGGCGAGCACACTCTGGATCAGGATTCAGGTCTCGACTACATGCTGGCTCTCAGCCTGCAGAGTGACGGAGACTCTGGGGCCGGAGGTGTTGAGGGCAACAGGTGGAGTGACATCTGGGGCCACAAGATTGGGAAGTCCAACATCTCTCTGCCCAACAACAACTACCCAGGCTTCTCTGCAGGGACAAGCTCAAGCGCAGTCCAGGACCATGATCAAACAGGTAAGTTGGTGTTTATTGGAAACATAAAGCTATTCTGCTGCCAGTCTGTTCATAATTTTATTTCAATTGTTATTACAGATACCATGTTGCCTTGTGAGTTTTGCGAAGAGCTGTTTCCAGAAGACGACCTCATTTTACATCAGGTTTGAGAATGCTTTTGGATGTAGTATTTCTTCAACCCTTGGCACTAGCATGCTGATCACTGGGATTGATTTAGATGAAAACTTTTGGAAAGATCCTTTGAATCTCCTGGCTCTCAGGAGAGTTTGTAAAAAAAATACTGGGCTCACAGAATCTAATATAAACTATAGGAATGCAGTCACATGAACAAATGGGATCCCTAAAAAGACTGCTATGTGCCACATTTATTGGGAAATCTTAGCTTTCACTGATAAGGGTATTCAGTTTTGTTTGAATGGTTTTAAGTTTACAGAATATAAGGTCAGCCTAAAATATATTTCAGCAAAGGAAAATAAAAATGATTAGCTCCTCATTTTAGACTAATCTAATTACCCTGACTACCCTGAAAATTACCCTGAAGACCAATAAATGAGAAATAGTGTGCATGTCTCTTTTGTCCAGCGGGGTGTACTATGAAGCACGTTCAGCATAGCCATGCTTTATTTCCATCGGCTGGCTTTACAAAACCTAAAACCCCAGTCAGAGGTAAGGGGTATCATGATGGTGATTATCAACTTTCTTCTTTAACCCAGGTTTTCTGTTTCAGGATCTGTGTGCACTCACATTAAAGGTGCATTTGGCACATCATTTGACTCTTGTGGAGAAAATGGATAATTTGAGCATTACTGCTTCAATCAAAGACATTTGTAAAAGCATCAAAGTGAAATACATTTTATTGATTGAATAGTCTCGGTGATAAACAGCCTACAAATGTAACCGATTAATTTTCTGTTCTGTTCTATTGCCTTTAATTCCAGCAGAGACAAGCAGACTCATTAGCGTCAGGACCAAGCATAAAAACATTTTCTATATCACCAACTGAATCTAACTTTCAGTGACAGCGTGACACAATTTGCACAGATGTAACTTTAAAGCTGGGCTTTATTCCGTGGTATTAGTAAGGTACAGCTTAACAGGTTGCATATACGCTATATGGACAAAAGTATTGGGCCACATTACACCTATAGGAGTTTTATGACATTCCATTCTAAACCCATAGGCATTTTTACGGAGTTTGTCCTGCCTTTGCATCTGTAACAGCTTCCAATCTTCTGGGAAGGCTTTCTACAAGATTTTGAAGTGTGACTGTGGGAATTTTTGACAATTGATTGAGAAGAGCATTTGTGATGTCAAGACACTGATGATGAATGAGAAGGCCTGGCTCGCAATTTCCATTCTAGTTCATTCAAAAGGTGTTTGATGGGGTAAGGTCAGGGTTCTGCGTGAGTCATTCAAGTTCTTCCACATCAAACTCATCCAACCATGCCTTTATGAACCTTGCTTTTGTGTACTGTGGCACAGTCTTAGAGGAAAAGAAAAGGCCTTCCCCAAACTGTTCCCACAAAGTTGGAAGCACAAAATTGTTCAAAATGTCTTGATAGGCTGAAGCATTAAGATTTCCCTTCACTGGAATTGGGGAGCCCAGATCAGCCCAAAAGAACAACCCAATAGCATCATTCCTCCTCTATCAAAGTTTACAGTTGGCACAGTACAGTCAGGTAGATAATGTTCTATTGACATTCACAAAACCCAGACTTGCCCATCAGACTTGCAGATAGAGAAGCATGTATCATCACTGTGTATAAAATGTCTCCACTGATCCATCTGAGGCTTGGCATTGTGCTTGGTGATGTAAGACTTGCATGCAGCTGCTCGGCCATGGAAATCCATGCCATGAAGTGCCTGGTGTGCAGTTTTTTGTGCTGATGTTAATGCTAGTGGAGGTTTGAACCTCTGCAGTTAGTGAGTCAGCAGAGCTTTGGTGGCTTTTACAAACTTTCTGCCTCAGCACACAGCGACCCTACTCTGTAGCTTTAGAATCAGAATCATAATACTTTATTACTCCCAGGGGGAAATTGCATTGTGTTACTGACACTCAGATATAAATAAATATACATTTGAATGGCAATAAATATACATTTGAAAGGCAGGAAAATGAAGATTAAAATAAACATGTCTTTATAAACTGCAACATGGTCTGCCACTTTGACATACTGCATGGCTAGGTGCTTGATTTTATACACCTGTGGCAATAGGACTCAATTAAACCACATGAATTCATTGATTAAGAGGTATGGCCCAATACTTTTGTCCATGTAAGTTTATAAAAGGTATTTCTTCAGTAGAGAATCTATAGCAGGATACATGAATAAAATAATTAGTGACAATGTGGTGCTTCTGACTGATTTTCAAATCCAAGCTCTGAACATAACCTGCTCTGCTGCACGTTATATGTTCAGCATTCATCACCTTGATAATATTATAGCCTAGTTAAAAGAGAGCCTCTGACTCTTGATTTTAAGCTCAGCATAACTTGGTAACTCATTAATTTCACTTCATAGTGCACACCTCAGGTAACCAATAAACACCTTTTTTGTCTTTAGAACCTGTGATCAGTGAAACACAAATATTTTGAGTTAGTTCTCTCTTGAGAAATTTTGTCTATGTTAAGGTAAATTAGACCTGCCAAGCTGGCACAACAAATCACAGGTTAATGCTTCTTATCCAACAGTAAAACAACCTGAGCTGACGATAAATCAACCTGAAGATAGTGATGTGGCAATTCATTAGCTAATTTTGTTTGTCACTATATCTACATGTGTGCGTGTGTGTGTGTGTGTGTGTGTGTGTTTCAGCTTGTGGTGCACTGTGTTATAGAGATTGCTGAGTAGGCTTATCAACATAATATCATTTATTTATCATTTATTAACTTTTATTTAACCAGGAATCTCTTTTGCGAGAGTGTCCTGGGCTGACGGGCAGCATTACGCTAGCATGTTTTTCAATGGCAGGAAAAGCCAGAGTGCCCGAAGAAAACCTGCGCAAACATGGGGAGAACATGCCAACTCCACGCAGAGGGGCACTGCCTGGGTTTGAACCCAGGACCCTCTTGCTGTGAGGCAGCAGTGCTAACCACTGAGTCACCGTGCTGCTATTTAATGCTAATATTTATCACATGCAGTGCACTGGCTAAATGTTCAAAGATACTGTGAATAATAGTTCAGTATTAGATTATCGCTATTAGCATCTACTATGAGCCAAACTGTTATTTAAACATCAATACTGGCAGGCTGTTTTTTTGAGTGTAAGGTTTTTTTACTCACTACAACTTTTCTTTTAAATTTAACTTGCACATGGTGTCTACACACTGAAATTGGCCTTTAGCCATGTCTGATACAATAAACGTGCCATGAGATTTTTTTCTCTTAAAGAAAAATACATGTAATAAATGTCAAAGACTGTCTTCAGTCTGCCCAGTGACTTCAGCTGTCATTTTGAGATAGTTTCCTTCTTTTGGTTTGATTCCAGCCTTACTTTTATTTTCTAACTGCTGCTTTTCCTTTCCGAGTGTATTCTGTTTTTTCTTCTAAATCTTCTGCACATGCTTCTGCCCTCAGCTGGCATTCTGCATACAAAGGATTGTTTGCATGTACACTAATCAGCGTGAAGCACTTAGATGGAGACAGACATCAAATGGTGTGCAAATATTTGCATACCTTTGTTTTATCTTTGTTTCAGAGTGTTCACAGTCCAGTAATATCCTTGACGCATTGGAGCACGTGGCCCTCATTTCAATCTAGACACAACATCAGTTGACTCAAGTAGGCTTAATAAGGATTTCAACCTTTTGTACTTTTCTTTGTTTCAGACTGGGTGCAGTCCTGCTTCAGCCTTTGCGTCTTTCAGCAAGCAGCCCTCATCTCCACCTAAAGATGACAGGATAAGAAGGAATACTTCAGGGCTGATGCAGAGCCTTCCTGACACACTCGCGTCTAACATCCCCACCTTCCCTCGGTCAGTCTCCCCAGCCTCGTACAGTCCTCCAGCCAGTCCACTAGAGGGCGATGTGGTCATTCCATGTGAGTTTTGTGGTGTTGCTCTAGAAGAGGCTGTTGTCTTTCACCATCAGGTATGTCACTCATCACATTACCCAGCCAAATTATAAAGCTGCTAGATGCTAGATTAAGTGCTGTATTGTATTTCCTTTGACAAAAAAAATCATATGTAAATTATTCTTGCCAATGTGACATATATTTGCAATTAAAAATGCTTTCAATATTGCTTCTGTAGAGATTTTCACTTAATGAAAAAAATTGCCTTCAAAAATCACTCTTGAAAAGCTGTTCAAATGTCTTTTTTGTTTTGGATGTAGGACAAATGTGATATGCGCCCCCAGACTGCTCACCCTCTGAATAATGTAACAAAAGCATCAGTCAAAAAGCCAGTAAGTCCTGCTAAAGAAGACTTTGGGCAGCTGTCTCCAGAGTTTCACAGAAGAGTAAAGCACCAAGGTAAAATATAAAATTTATCCAGAAATCAGGTTAAAGAAAATCAATAACTGAAAAAGTTTGAGAAATCTAATCATGCCTTGTGCAGTCCATACCATCATTAATTTTTTAAAAGTGTATTTATCTAGGAATAAAGGCATTTTTTTTAAAAGATTTTTTTTAAAAAAGGTAGTACTTTGGAGTTTTTTGATTATTGACTTTTGGTGTGTTTTTTGCCTCCATTATATGTGTTTTTTAAGTGTGTTTAATTCAGTTTTATTTAGTACTTACGGTTGGATAAAACCTTAAAACAAACATCCACATACATAAAGGTACAAGACTTCTCACTTAGTGCTAACAAACATTGAATTTACATTTTTGTATCTTGTAAAGGTTTCTTGTGCATAATATTTTACTTTGGGTAAGTAGAAAGTGCATGTACCCCTGCATTTATTTCATTTTTTGTTCTATTATAAATACAGGTGACTTCTTGGTTGAGGACTTTGCATTTGACAGGGAAACAACACCACCAGGACAAAATGTAAGGGGATGGCAGAGAAGTTTCATTGGACAACAGAATCCAAGGAAGACATCCAACTGTGATGTTTCTGTGAAAAACAGACCTCAACAGGGCGGAGAAGCAGAAGGGGCTCATTTTTCTTTCTGTGACACTGACAAGCCTGGTTCTGCATCTTTAAAGGGGTAATTAAATATATGTGGAAATATTTTTAAAAATTCTTTTAACTTTCTTTGATGAATTTTATTTAATTTGAGGTTATTTGTGCTGTTTGTAAAGACATTTTCCATGTTAGCCTAGTTGGATAAGTGCTTAAAAATATATGGATAGATGTAAAAACATGTTGTGTATTATTGATATTCTTTTTTTTCACCAGACTCCCAGAAACTAAAGAAGAGAGAGGTAACAGACGGAACCCACTATCAAAGGTACACAAATGTTAAAATCCCATTCTTTTACACTGATACTTGTTTACATGTGGTCCTGGTGGAATTGGATCAGTTTCTGCTTCTACTGTTTTATTTTTCAGGCAGCATTAAAAAAAATAATACAAAGATCAGCTCATTTACTTAAGATTTTAACATTTTTAAAAAGCAAGAAGTTAAACCAGGTAACAGCAGCTTTTTTTCTGCTTTTTTTGAACTGTTCTTTCCAACATTAAAAATGAAGGTAAAGTCATTCCATTCAAAGTAACATATAAATTGAAGTAAAAGCAAACAAAAGCTCGCAGTTTTTTTTTTTGTTTTAAAATTATTGCAGGCAGCATAACAAACGAAAACAAGACATTTCTGTTACTAATTCTTCTTTAAATATCATCTACTGTACAAAACATTTTTGTGTAATTTAGGAAGTACCTTGACCGTGCCAGTATCAACCTCTAAAACAATCTCCACTGTGTTCACACTTTACTGATGTGAATGACATCGTGTATTGTGTTATGATGACACCTCTTAGGAGTGGGATGCATGAGGCAGCATGTAGCAGCTAGTTCTCGAAGCTGGTGTATCAGAAGCAGGAAAAATGGGCACATATACATACGCGTACAATTTCCCCCCTGGGAATAATAAAGTATTCTGATTTGTTTGGGATCTAAGCAACTTTGACAAGGGCCACATTGTGAAAGGTAGTCAGAGCAGCTTTGAGTTTTGTTTTTATTGTTTTAAAATGTTTAGTTTTAGTTTAGTTTTTATTAGTTTCAGTGTTAGTTTTTGTTTTCTTGATTATTTTAATATGGGTGGTATTTCTCAGGGGAAGATTTAAGATGTTTAGATCAGAAATTACAATAAAAACACAACACTTTGTGAAGGCAGATGAGTCAAAATCATGTAGACATCTTGAGTCTCAATAAACAGATGCACCAAACCCTCATCAGACAGGCTGTCTGACCAAATTTAATCCAACTGACAAAGACTAGAACTAAGGACATTTCCTGGAGAATATTGTTTGATAGTTAGACTTTTTCCCAAAAGTCTAATTTTTATTTTTATTTCAGTTAACTAAAATTATTTTTCTCGTGTAGTTTTAGTTTTAATTTTGTTTTTAGTTAACTATAATAACCTTGGTCCAAGTCAAGACAACCAGTGAGTGCATAACTGTGAGAAGCAGCTAGCCCATGCTGTCCAAATCTTAATGCTGGCTGTGGTGGAAAGATGTCAGAGTATACAGTGCAACACAGCCTGTTGCATAGTTGCAGACTGGTTGTAGTACTGTCCAAGGACCTCCAATGTGCACAAGTCAGAACTTTCCTTTTATATCTTCTGGATGTCTAGCTGGGGGCAGTGGCCTCTTAGCAGAATGCAGTCTGCTACTTTGTAAAAATTGTTCAAGGCTCTGACTTGGCCTCCAAATTCTCATGATCTCAATCTGATGAACCATCTGTGGGATGCAATGAAAAAACAAGGACCCATGTGACAGCCAACAGAACTTGATGAATCTGCTGCCCATACTACTGAAGATCTTCAAAGGTCTTGTGGAGTCAGAGCTGTTTTGGTCCCAGAAAATATTTTGGTGGTTTTAATGTTGTGGCTCTTGAGTGTAAAAATGACACTGAGGAGGGTGCTTTACTGAAAAGACCTGAAGTGTCTGTTTCAGTGAGATTCATCTGTTTTTAGATGTAAAAGGGTGATCTTTGCACTGTTTGCAACTGTTGCACACATTGCACACATTGCATTTTATTTATTTTTAAATTGTGGCTAGGAAACAAAAAAAAACCCAAAAAAACCTCAGTCCTAGCTCTGTTTTTTCGTACCTTTCTGTTATATGTTGTACCAGGTCCAGGAGAAATGTTATCTCATTTCACTATGTTCTGTGTCAGCTATACATGGTTGAAATAACAATAAAAGCTTCTTGAATCTTGACTTGTAGCTACTTGATCACAGAATAATCATAGTGTAATTGTAGGACCACACAACAAAAAAACATTAAAAAGATTTTCAATTTTCTTTTTTTCATTTGCAGTTACCCAAGAAGCAGAATGAAGAGCAGGAGGAAGAGTGAGAGCTGGAGCTCATTTAGAAGTGGGAAAAACCAAATCTTCTTCTCTGCTTTTCGTCTATCTTTTTGCACATTTTGAAAATATAAAGTATAACTATCTGCTAAGTGCCTGTGAGAGTGTTAGGATCTTAAAGTTTGTTTTAATGGATTGTACTATTAAAGTGCCCCTATTATGCTTATTTACAAGTTCATAATTTTGTTTTGAGGGTCTAGTGAAATAGGTTTACTTACTTTAATATTCAAGCCTATAGTTTCTCATACTTTACATTACTGCTGAAATCTTAAATGTTTAAGCTCCTGTCACTTTGACCCCACTTCTTGCAAAGCTCAGTCTGCTCTGCTTGTTCACTTTGCAAGTAATTTAGAAGGAATTTGTCATGCTTCGTCATGCTTTTAACTTTCTGTGATTAATTTACATGTAACTATAGCAAAATGAAAGCACAGCTGTTGTCTTTAACCCTAGTACTGCCAGCTATATGACCAGCTAGACTACCGGCAGTGAATAAAAGCACCGGAAGTGATGGGAGATTTTTTACTGTTTCATGCAGCATTTTTGCCACAAATTGTTTTTTGGGAAACAGATGTTAACGTTAACCATATAAGAATATTCTTGTTGTTGTGGGTCCATTACCATCAGAACAAACAAAATCCACTGGCAGTTCAGTTTCTCAGATATTGGGAGTGCATGAAGATGCCTGCGTGTTCCTTCTTGTAGCCAACAACAATGTCTTGCCCTTAGCTGAGACATTTTAATGTTAGCAGAATTACTGAGGATATTATGGCAATGGTGAGGCAACTGTTTACTCTCAGTTTAAGGGAGTGCCAAACAAGCTGTCAGGTGGGCATTATGAGACCATTCTTGCATAGTAAAATAAGTCACACAAGAGAAGCCTGGACCACAAGTGAGAATTTACAGGCAGTTTAGATGCAGCGTTTTCTGTCAGGGAGAATAACTCAATATGGAGTGGACTTGGTGGACAATATACAGTATAAAGGGTGGATGTAGCCACTGTGACGTCACCCATTGGTTAAGTCTTGTTATGAATCCCCACTTGAGACTGTTGATGGTTTGAAACTGGATGTAACGTGTGAGGGGTGGATCTGACTGAGAAACCTCATGCTCGTTAACAGTTTATAATTGACAAGTATTTAGCTAATGACTCTTAGAATTAACATAATTTACAAAATTAACTTAATGGTTTATCCTGTATGACCTAAAACAAGTGACTGAGCCCACAAAGTTATCAGAAAAGTGTTTACTGGGGTCAAAGAGCAAAGGAGTGGTGAGAAATTTTCCCGGACTTCTAAACAACTGGAAGTCTCTTTGCAGTCACACAAATCTCTCCCTGCTGGCCATTAAAAAGAATGCAGGTTTCTTCATTGGCTTCATTTTATACAATTTATGTATATAACACACTAAAGAATAAGGGAAAAAAACCTAAAAAAGCATAATAAGGGCACTTAAAAGTCTGCGTAATTTGATTTATTCATACATATTCTTTATATCAGATGTTTTATGGCTAACATGCAGCCTCATAATTTGATGGATTATGATATATAATTGAAGGATAAACTATTTAATTTTTGCTGAATATAATTTTTTTAAGCTATAAAAGTCGCATCTTAGTTTATTCAGAACATTGAGAACAGCAAAGGCAGACGTAATTCTGACTGTGCATTTGTTGAACTTTATATTTACGTTACTACTTCAGCCAGTGATTTTTCTTTTTTTACCACTATTTGCAGTTTCCTTCAGGGGATGTCACAGTATTCTTGTTAGTTTCTTCATCTTTATATAACCTAAAGCACTTTGATAGATTTTACATTTAGTTAAAAAGGGCTTGAGGAACAGATTTGATTTATGCATCTTTGACCAAGAGAAGATTACTGGTTTTATTGAACACTTGTCTTTTTATACTGTTAAACTTTTGTCTTTACTAATGTGTTTGTAACTACTCAATATTTTCATTTTATATTTAAAAACCATATATCTATAATCCTATAGAAATAATGTAGAATTATACATGTGGTGTTACAAGATGTTTCCTAATATTATTTTCTGAAGTAGTATGAAGGTTTTTTGTGTTTTGCTCCTTTAAATGACGTTGATAGATAGTCTTTTGTGTGTAACATAGGGCCTACAATAGAAAATCATTAAAAAACTAGGCAGTCACAAATGGTTAAGTCTGCACAGTTTGCCTTTCTGATCAATAGCTCCAAGTAGACAGCAGCAACTAATGAGTGGAAATCAGAGTGTAATGTTTTGTTGGTTTCGGCTGAGTTGCTGTTAAAGAACAACTGTCTTGATGTTCTCTGTCTTGTGTAGTTATTAAACATTTTATGAGTAGATCGTTTTATGACTGCTGTTTGTATTTTGTCAGAGCTGTTTCATACATTGTTCTGTATCAGGGCCACATCAGTAAACAGTTGGTGCCAAACTGTGGCAGGAAGGCTAAAATATCTGCTTTTATCTGTCTTAGTTTTAGCAAGTTCACCACTTAATCCACTGCTTGTTGCTTTTCTGCTGCCCAATGTGGTTATCTAGGGCAGGGGTCAGCAACATTTACTTTCAAAAGCTGTTTTGTGCAATTTTCGACCACAGAAATCTTTGTGGACCTGCAAAATAAATTTGAGCCTTATACAGAAGGTGTTAAGTATAAATTGACCCATATTCATAATATGTTTAAATAATTAAAATATTGCACATGTGCTTTGCAGTGGGTTAACTTTGCATTCTAATTACAGTAATACAATGTTTTGGTGCATTTTTGAAATCATACAGTGCTATGCAAAACTCTCCAGCTCCCACTTATGTCTTTATATGTTGTTGGCAAATGGGTATGCAACGAATATTGAAACATGCAAACCTAAATGGAAACAGTACATAAGGCAAAAACAGAGTTTGTACAGTTCTAACAAGCTTGAAAGCCAATATTTGGTATGATCGCTTCTATTCTTCAACACAGCCTGAACTCTCTCAGGCAAGCTTTCTTGTAATTTCTTTAAGTTGTCTTCAGGAATAGTTCTCAAGGCCTTTTGGAGGACATTCCAACGCTCTTCTTTGGATTTATCAGTCCATAAGACCTGTTGCCACTGATTTTCAGTCCATTTCTTGTGTAATTGCGCCTCTGTTGTGGAGACATTATGTTTTCAGGTTGTCTATCTGTCCGTCCATTGCAAACCCTGTAACATCTTAAAGGAGCCAACATGTTTGCCGGAGCTTTTCAAAACTTTGTGTGGTTAATAACGATGATGGGTAGAAGATTGGATAACATGATATTGTGTGGTCAAAGGTGTCACACACAGTCATTAATGAAATTCTTGTTACATTGTAGGTGCTTTCTTGGCAGCTGTATCCTAGCCAAATTTTGTATACAAAATTACTATGTTCGGTAGAAGAAGTGATAACATTATTGAGGTCAAAGGGTCATTGATGAAAATTACTACCGCAGAAACTGACTGGACTACTAGATCCTTGTTGAAGAGGTTTATCGCCATGATGGGTGGAAGAATTGATAATATTACTGAGGTCCATGTGTCTGTCCATCAGTGCAATTGCATTTTCTACAATTTCCCCCATTACAAAACTTACCAATACAGAAGCCGACATGTTTGCTGGATCTTTTCCAAACTTTGTGTGCTTAATATCTATGATGGGTACAACATCTGATAACATTTATGGGATTGTGAAGAAAAGGCCAAGGTCACACGGTCAGATTTAAGGCGGAGGCATACTGGCGCAGTTCTGCGCATTTCATTTGGGATACCTCAGACTTTTTAAAACTGTGTTATCTTTGGTACTTCACTATAACTACTTAATGCAGGGCATCAGGTAGGCTTCCCCTGAGTGAAGAACAGATTTGAAGTCTGTCCCTTCAACAGCAGCTGCTATCCTGTTCAATCCATGTTTAGAATGATATGCCTGTAAAATGCTATCATGAAATCCATCACTACAGTGAAGTCCATGCAACTGGATAGACCTCAGAACTGAGTTGCCAGTGTGCACTATATTGTGTAATAATATAATGATATTAGGGGATGTAAGAAAATCATAATAAAATGCATTATTTTTACTACTTTACCACTGTTCTTTTTAGGGGTGCTAAGATGAGTTGTGCACACCTAAAATGGTGTAAACTCACCAGTGGTTTGTGCATGTACAAGGGAGGAATAGTGGATGTACTGGACAAAGAATGTTGAAGATAGAGTTGCCAGACTGGAAGAATAGAGGAAGGCACTGATGATGCTTTTCTTGATGTGCAAGTTGCCAGTACCAAAAGCACTAATAGACCCCTATACTAAAAATGCAGGCTGATGACAAGCTGGATAGTTCTTTTTGTCCTTTGTCCAGAGAAGGCAGGGTCCATTATTTCCAAAATGAATTTCACATTTCAATTTGTCTGACCACACAACAGGTTTCCACTTTGGCCCAGAGAGGACAGTGGTGTTTCCAGATCATGTTCACATATGGTTTCTTCTTTGCATGATAGATTTTTAACCTGCGTTTGTGGATGGCACAGTGAACTGTGTTCATAAACAGTGATTTCTGGAAGTGTTCCTGGGCCCATGCAGTGATTTCCATGACAGAATCATACCCGTTTCCAATGCAGTGCTGTCTGAGGGTCTGAAGACCACAAGCTCTCAGGCTTGTGATCTTCAGTTTCCAGCAGTGTCTTTTGCATAGTGCTCTTTTTATACCTGGTCACATTACTAGCCTCTTGCCAGTTACCTCCATTAACAACGTAGCAACATGTTCTTCCAGCTATTTCTTTTTAGTAATATTCCTTTTCCAGCCATTTTTGCACTTGTCCCAGCTTTTTTTAGACATGTTGCTGCCATCAAATTCCAGATGAGCTAGTATTTTTCATGAAAGAATAAAATGTCTCACTTTTGTCATTTGATGTTGTCTGTTCTTTTGTAAATTAAATATTGGTTTTTGAGGTTGAAATTGTGTTTTTATTTATCTTTGACACAGTGGCCTTTTTGAAGTTGAGGTTGTAACTAAAATCCAGCTTTGGTGTTTGAATGATGACAACTGCCAATGAAAATTACTATATAAAGCAGAAATTGCAGAGTGTAAATTAATGGAATTATTGTTGTGGATAAGCTTCCCAATAATATTTCCAAGGATAGGCTGATTTAATGGGAATCATAAGGTTTATAAAGTCAAGTTTTCCCAGTCATTCAAAGCTTTTGTGGCTACAGTGGTTAGGGTGACCAGATATCCCTTTTTATGTGGGACTGCACAGCATTTTTGTCCTTTGTTTCCCTGTCCCAAATCTTGAGACAATGTCCCACATTTTGACTGGCTCCACAGGACACATATTTTTCTAAAGTCTGGCTTTTATCCAATGTATGTGAGACAAGCTGGGAAGGGTTTAATCAAGTGAAAGCTTGTCTAATGCTAGTTTACAAAGGTTACAATTCTGATTCTGATACAAGTCACCAAAAATTCACAAGCTTTGTGGATTTAGGTGAATATAATGGAAACAGAAAATGAAGCAGCAGTATATACTGAGAAATAAGAGTTTTTGTCTCTTTTGCTAGAGTTAATTTTTTAGTTTCCTGCAAGGGAAAAACATGACATGAAGTGACACAGTATACTATGTATGTGTCATAATTGACAAAAAATGCTGAAATTGTCAGATATGGCTCAAACAGGGTTGCATCAGGAAAGGTATCTGACATAAAAAAAAATCTGGCAAACTACCAATGTAATTTGATTTGCTGTGGTGACCCCTTGGTAAAAAGAACAAGTACACAGCTGAAGGTACATTTTATTTCTTGGGAAAGTGGACCACAGTGAATCGTCATGGCTATGCCACTGTTTGTTGATTTAGCAGAGCAGCTGATTGGCTTCAAGCCAACCAACAGGTCAACCCGACCTCTGGACATTCCAGCTTATATCTGGGAAAAAATCACGTGGAGACTGAATTGAGGACGCCGTTATCTACCTGCTCAGCTTTATCTACACTCACCTGAACAAGCCACTGAGCACTGCGAGGGTCATATTTTTGAGTTCTCCAGTGCATTCAACATCATTGGACCAGCTCTGCTGGGTGAGAATCTGACAGCGATGCAGGTGGATGCCTCCATTGTTGCCTAGATTATTGACTAATGGACTCTCCTCTTCTCTTCACCCTCTGCACCACAGATGCTGTGACCCCTTGACAGTCTTCATATTGTATTCATATTATACATACTACGTGTTGTATACAGTGTTTAACTTTAGAGTTCTTTATGTTACGCATGGCAATTCATACAGACAGGTTTGTTGATTTCTATCTTATCTCTTACCTCTCAAATTTATATCTACTGCCCTTTAAATTCATACTTACTTATATATAACTGTGCATCTGGAGCAAAATGCGATTCCCCTCTGGGATTAATAAAGTATTCTCATTCTGATCCTGATTATTTACTTCCCTCTAGAGTAAGAAAAGTTGCGTTCAAATATACCATGTTTGGTCTTGACATGCTAAATACCAATCTGGTAAACTGTGCAGTTTATGATATTTTTATTTTTAAAGTTAGATAAAAATGGTGCAGGCATCAGGTCAGGATGCCTCACAGGTGAGGTTTTTCAGGCATGTCCAACTTGGAGGAGGCCCCGGGGTAGACCCAGGACACACTGGAAAGATTATATTTTTGGACTTGCTTGGGAACACCTTGGTGTACCCCTAAAAATGCTGGAGAAGGTGACTGGGAAGAGGGAGGTCTGGGGATCTCTACTTTAGACTGCGTGTGACCTGGACTGAGATATGTGGCAAAAAATGGATGGAAGTTAAAAATGTACCTTTCAGGCTGCTCCCTTGTATTCTCCTGAAAGGGTCGCCACAGCAGATTATCCGCATTTGGAAATTTGGCAGAGGTTTTACACCGGATGCCCTTCCTGACACAACCCTCCATGGTGAGAGGAGCTTGTGTCCCTGTCTAGAATTAAACCAGGGAGCTTTCACTTGTACGGCAAATGTGTAAATCACTACAGTACCGAGACACTGATGAATGGAAGGCAGATATATATACATTTCAGACTACCTCCCAGCATTGCTAACACGACCCCCATTTGTCCCACATTTAGTTTGATGGGATTTGGTCGCCCTAACAGTGGCACTAACCACCCTCCATACATGGAGGCTATTTTACGTCCTCCCACAAAGCGGCGCGCTTTGAATGAACGCCGGGAGAAGCCGGAGAAACCGAGGGGCGGGGTTACACCTTTCAGAGGGAATTCTCTGTTCAAAAAAACTCCAGCCGTCCCGTCGTGAGTTTGTTGGGCTGTTTTCTGCTTTCAGTGTGAGTCGAGACACCCAGACAGTACCGAGATATGCTCTCCTTTAGCAGGACATGACTTTATTTTAGCTGAAAGAAGGAAAAGGTTTCTGTTGTGCTTGTTTTTAAGTTTTAGAGACTGCAGAAGAGAAAAAAAGACAACAACAGCAGCCTAGGAGCCGCGCAGGTGGTACTCGTTGCTGATCGGGACACCGACTCTGTATCCAGACCTTCTCGTATCACCTGAGCCCAGCGGGAAACATTGAAATGTCTCTGGAAAGTTACTCAGCGCTGGATGAGTCTGCTCTCCGAGCCTTGGTGAGTAGATGAATGGAGATGCTCCGAGCTGAACTTACTGTAAATGAAAGTGCTCCTTAGTGGCGTGATATGGAAAATAATAAGGACTCACTGCACTACATGCTCAGAAAATTTGTATCTTAATGCAGGTAAATGTTTGAGCTCAATTCTGCCCATATATGCAATATTTTTCCGTATTTTAATGCTCCTCAGCTTGTGATGCCGCTTGGCAGGTGGTCTGCACACACACCCTGAACATTAAATTCCAGTCAAACTTCTAGAGAAACTTAATCACCACATTTATTTAATTTGTGTCTCAGTCAAAAGCAGACTCCCTCAAGCACCCCCCAGTCCAACTCTTTAAAAATATTAGGCTTTCCTGCTTTAATTTCACTCATAACCTGGACTGCTCGTGGAGAGTTTATTTATATATATATATATATATATATATGTGTATGTGTATATGTATATGTGTGTCTATATATATTCAGGAACATGCTGAAACTAATTGGGTCAACTGTCAACAGGCCATAATGTGATTGGGTATAAAACAAGCACCTTAGAGAGACAGAGTCTCTCAGAAGTAAAGATGGGCGGAGGTTCAGCAATCTGCCGGAAACTGTGCTTATAAATTGTGAGGCAATTTTAGAAATATGTTACTCAATGTAAAAATGGAAAGACATTGAATTTGCCATCATCTCCAGTACATGATATCATCAAGAGAATCAGAGAATCTAGAGATAGCTCTGTGTGCAAGGGACACAGCCAAAAAAACAATACTGGATGCTTGTGACCTTTGAGCTTTCAGGCAGCACTGCATTGCAAAAAGGCATAATTCTGTCATGGAAATCACTGCATGGGCTCAGGAAACCTTTCAGAAATGGGGGTCTGTGAACACAGTTTGCTGTGTCATCCACAAATATACACTACCAGTCAAGACTCTGGACATGCTTGGATATACTCCACTGTGGCCAAGCGTGTCCAAATTTTTGACTGGTAGTGTATATAATTTATTTACTTACTAAAGAGTGTTGGTCACAAAAATGGCCCCTGAGGGACTCCAGGATCTAGCAGTATTTTATGATCAGTTGCGTCAAATTCTTTTTTTAATGATCAGTCAAACCTCCAGCTGCATACTGTCTTTGATGCATATCTATCTATTGATCTTTCAACACGAGAAAGAGCAGAAGCATTGGGACTGAAAGTATTGATATGTGTCTATGTTCTTTAGTGAGTAGAATATTGGACTTGTAAGTCATTCCTGTTAGGAATTGGGTTGGTAATAGATGAACTTACAGTACAATAATGAATGTATTATTCACGATATATAATACTGTCCTGTTTGCACACTACATCATCACTACAGCACCGGTCCGTTGCTTAGCTGTGTTTCCACCTGCGTCACCCCCACGCAGTGGCAGGCGGGTATTATTTTGAAAAGCGCCAGCGGAAGTGCAGTGTGGGGGTTTCGTATCTGGTACTGGAGCAGTGAGTGTTTTTTTTGTTTTTTTTTTTTTTCTTTTTATGCTTCACCTTCCGAGCAAGTGACAGGCACACGGGGAGGAGGGCGGAGAAGTTTTTTTTGTGTGTGTGTGTGTAGCTTCGCCTTCTCCTCTTCATCATCATGGAGGTTCATCCACATTTCACTCGGGAGGAAATCAACAGCAC
>VUQH01040586.1:7196-19185 GCA_015106775.1 Etroplus canarensis
ATTTTTTGCTGTTTTTTTTTTTTTTTTTTTTTATTCTGGGCTCTGTATTGATTGTGCCAATAGTAGTTTTGTCTTCAGCCAACCGTGCGGGGAGAGTTTAAGTTTCACACCTAACTTCTCTTTCTATTTCTTGATCACCCGTCCACCTACTCGTTCTTTTCCCCCACTGTGGAGAGCCAACAAAAACACATCCTCCAGGGTGTAAGCCAGCTCTTCAAGAGCAGAGTCTCTGGCTTTCTGTGTTAGACCACTTGAAAAGACCTGTTAACAAAGCAGAGTTCTTTAGATACTAAGCCAAGTGAGCCTGAACCACTTCAGTGGGGCACAGATAGCCAAAAGTGTCACAAAGAAAACAGGAGCTGGAGCTTTATACTGTCAGTAGTGTGTGAGTATTTTAACTGCTTCTTTTAGTGGGAAGGGCTTATATGCAATAGAAAGAGTTACACCTCACATTAATGTAGTTCTGCTCAGAGATTGTTTGCTGATAGATAATACAGTATTCAGGGTGTGTTATATTGATGTCTGTTTTCTTTAATCAGTGCACTAAACTAAGCAAAGGCTGTATGTCATCAAGTGAAAAATCTACAGTAAACAAAATATGTTTTTTAACAGTAAATTGCATTGGGGCAGTTCTTCTGGTTGCAAAATGAGTCAGTTGTATAGCAACCTATGAGAGAATGACCCTATTTTTCACTTGATTTATGACCTTGTTAATGATTTTCCTGATGATTTTATGGTCTTAGTTGGTAGTTTATTGTCTTGTTTAATACAGCATAGGGTTCAGCTTGTAAATTACGACCCTATTCAGAGTGAAATACATGATTTTGCATGATATGCTTTAGGGCAGCTACCTTAACAACTTGTTTTGTATGACTGTGTACTTTCTTTGGTTTTTCAGCCCCTTATCATGTCTGGTTTCAGAACACCAAGATGGCAACGGCAAATGCCAAACTTGAGTCTTCGAAACAAGGGTCCACAAACCAGAATGGCTACGTTCATCTTTTATGTACAGAACCTATGTCACAGAATTCCATTACATTCATGTTTCTCTGTAAAAACCAGTGCATTGTTTCTTTGTTTGGGTGGCTGCATCATGTGGTTTTATAAATGTAAATCTGTCATGTGCCAGAAAAGTAAAATAAGCAAACTATAAAAATATTATTAAACACACTTTTCTTTTTCATGGCTTTTTCAAGTCATCCACTCAAACACAAAAAAAACAACTGAACTCTTCTTACTGTCTTGAGGTTGCCATCATGTTTTCTGGGGATCATATGTGGAATGTGTCTATGTCTACATACCTTACCCACATACCTAATACATACTTATCTACATACCTCTACATTCCTTGATTGTATAGAACAGGGGTTCCAGTATGTATCTTGGGAGCCAGAACAGGCCACTATATGGCTTTGCAAAGTGTCAAAATTGCAGTGAAGTCATTTATTACTATTTTTTGTCATATAATGCACTGCTGTTCTTGGTGTGCTAATGCCAGCTTTACTACACAGAAGTGACATGTATGAAAAGTTAAATATTTTTAGATCTAGGCAAGTTGTTTGAGTCTTAAAGATGTAAAGTCAAATTTTTGTTTTTCACAAAAACTAGACTTTCTGCTGATAAACTAAAATTAAAGCACTATCAGCTGCTTCGCACAGTGGATGAAATCCCATAGGTATTTTAGCACAGATTTTAGGCTGGATGCCCTTCCTGATGCAGCCCTCCCAATATGGGAGGGATTTGTGTTTCCACATGAACTTGAACCAGGGATCTTTCATTTGCAAGGCAAATGTGCCCCTAAACTATAGTTTGTAAATTATTTTGTTCATACAATGATAGTAAACTCACTTAATGCTTAATGTTGAGGCATAATGTTGAAATCCACTTATATTTCTTAAGACGTCTCAGACTTTTCTTCTTTTCTGAACATTTTCAGAATGTACGCGTGCTTCTTTGCACATTAAAAGAGAAAAATTGGAGATGTATTTTATCCTTTTTGGGTTTTTTTTGTTTAGTTTACTAATCACATTGGGCAAACAAAACTGGTATAAAGGTTACAAAGTTTAGGACTTTAACTCTATCAGGGGAACTCGTGGGCTGAGCTTTAGGCTTACTGGAACTGTGTGGATGTCTATTGGAGCACCAAATATCTGTTAATCCACTGCTGTATTTTGGAATTATGATGAGTCAGGAATGCACCGTATATCTTTCATCAGTCAATGAGGCAAACCCCCAAAACAAACACAAACATAACTGATTGTAAGTTTACCAGGACTGCTTTGAGTCATCATGTTTTCCTCTTTCCACCATTTGGGCTTGTCTCCCTGTGGAAATGGAGTGATATGCTTGCAATGCTGATAAAAATCTTCTGCATTTGAACTGTGCCATCCTGACTCATGGCAGAGTGTCTGATCTGTATCTGATGCTCAGTTACAGGAAGCCTCTATGCTTTCAGATGCATGACTGGCTCCACAGATGGGCGAAGGGAGTGGCGGTTTCCTCTTGGATTGCAGCCATAAAAAGCCACAACTGGGTTAAATATGGATGTGATTTGTGTGTGACTGGGTTAAGGATTTGACAATGCAAATTTGATCACAACAGCTATTTCCTCTCTCCACTGCTGCCTCTGCCACCATTCATATTCATTCATTCTGTAGGTCAGTGATAAAGAACAAAATCTGACTGATTCTAGTTAGACCTCAAACAGTTGACAGTTGTCAGTCGACAGCTTGATAAATCAGTAAAGAGTGAGTTATTCAAAAGATTTTTGAAAATGTATCAAGTAACATTTAAAGCAGAAATGGCAAAATATTTGAAGGTCCCAGCTTTTCAAATAGAAGAATTTGCTGCTTTACGCAATGAAAAAATATATAACAAAAGTACTGGTTCACCTACACATTACACCTACAGGAGCTTTTATGACATCCCATTCTAAATCCATAGGCAAACGTTACAGTTAGCATAGTGCAGCAAGAAAAGTAACGTTCTCCTGCCATTTGCCTATCCCAGACTCATCCATCAGATGGCCAGATAGAGCAGCATGATTTGTCGCTCCACAAAACACTGCTCCACTGCTCCAGTGTCCTGTGGCAACATGATTTACACTGCTAAATCTGACACTTGGCTTTGACACTTGGTATACACACTATGCACCTCAGCACTTGGCAACCCCACTCTATAACTTTACGTGGTCTTCCACATCATGGCTGAGTTGCTGTGGTTCCTAAACGCTTCTATTTACAGTTGATGGTTAAATATAAAAGGAGAAAAATTTCCTGAACTGATTTGTCATATCGTATTTAAGTACCATGCTGGAATTCAGTGAATTCTTTAGAATGACCCCTTCTTTCACAAATGTTAGTGAAGGTGGACTGCGTGGCTAGGTGGTTGATTTTATACACCTGAATCCTGTAATTAAGATTAGTTGTCCAATACTTATATGTATATGCTGTGTCTCACAATATCATACATCATATTTATATTTCAGGGTAGTTTATGGTTTTTTCTTAAGTGTTAGCTGGACTAAAAAGATGTATTTGGATTCAGGAAATGGTATCTGCGTATTGTTTTCTAATGTTTTATGGGTAAAACAATTACTTGAAAAAATAACTGTGGTTGAATGATAGTACTGGAGCTATAATAATAGCCTATTATTGTCCTTCTATACATATTAATGTGCGTTGTTGGCAGTTGAGAGAAAAAACCTGAAAGGCTTGGAAATTTATTTTGCATTTTTGGATCTGTTTTTCTCTTTCATGATGGTATACACTAACAAAACACTAGATTCAAATGACCTACCTAATATCATGTAAGCCCCCTTCATACTGTCAAAATAGCTCTGACAGAATGCACACAAGAACTCTGAGGATGTCAAGGGTCCTCTGGTTTGAAGGCAACTTATTCTGCTCATTTTCAACTTCTTGGACTCCACTAGAGTGTCTCTGCGTGCCTCATCCACAGTTCAAATCTTTTTTTTTCTTATGCTGTTCAGTAAATACACTGTCCTAAACAAGCTGTTGTATGTGCAGCTCCTCTTTTTAAGGGTACCATCAATTTAAGTGAGCCTTTTCTGATTGGCTGCTCACAAGGTTTTTGTGCCTGAGATGGTCATATTAAGGAGAGTCTGTCTCACTGAAATCATACCGATTCAAAAGTAACTTAAGCAATCTCAAGTCTGATCCTTGCGATGCCCTATAACAGCTTGGGTTCTGGGAATTTTGGAGTATTGGACAGTGCATTGGGCTCTTTGTCGTGTTTCGCTGGGGAGACCTCTGCCACCGCCGGGGTGTGTTGTGATTGAAACAGTGCTTAGTTTGCATTAATGCTAAAGCTTAATTTATAGTTAAGCACTGAATCTGTGTAGAGCCTATAATGTAGCCTATACAAGTCGCCATTGCAGTAGCCAGCATTTATACTTGTGCTGGTGTGCCTGAGCTGCTCTGCAATTTTGCCATCAAAAAACAGGGCCGGGGAGTTTCTCTCTTAGAGCTGATCCACTCTCTGTCAGCTGATTAAAAAAAATGGGAGTAGAAAAAGTAGCCATAATGCATAGGAGGAAGCGGTGGTACTGAATGGGCCATCAGTGTTGTTGGGTGCATCCACGTGAAATGACTCCCCATATCACAGCAGGACGTTGTACTGTCAACTGTCAGTAGTTTTAATGTTGTAGGTGATTGATGACCATTTATTTCTGCTTGAGGATGCTGGTCGAATATTCAAGAATTTCTTTCACAGACACAAAACATCTGTAAAGAGACATCTTTAAAAGCACCATTTAACACTGACATTCAAAACTGCAGAGATCCATTAAACATGAGTTAGACAGCTCAGTATCTCAACAGAAAAGAATAAAATGCAGCCACAAGACATGTTCCATTTGAGTAAAGGACACCTGTAGCTCATAAAAATATGCTCTATATGGGCTGCCAAAATAAGAGATGAAGGAAACAAAGCTGTCACATAACATTTCATCAATGCGTAACTCCTGGAATGGAAAGAAAATCTCAAGATTATAGCAGAGGGCAGATCACATTTTATTGTTCACAATACTGGTTCTGAGATGGCGCAGCTAATAATTTATAGACACATTAAGCTCAATCATGTCTTTGTCATTGTCACAGCACTGCAGTTAGAACACCTTGCTCTGCTTATATTCTCAAATTAGAGTTAAATTAACTGGTTTTTGCTGACAAATGGGATTCCCATGACAGCAAATTGGACATTTATATTCATCTGAGTGCTTATCAGATCTATATGAAATTAAACCACACTGAACCAGGGAGTGCACAGTCTGCATAGTGATCTCTAGTTTGAAGAATCACTTTTCCTCTGGAGAAACATGGTGCTGATTACACAGGGCCTGCTGGCTGCTGATAGTGAAAGCCAATCCATCACATTTTCATTTTATTCTGACTGTGAGAGCGCTGCAGAGCGAGGCAACGCAGTGGACAGCAGTACTTCACAATGGTTACAAAATAAATGTTTACTCAGGCTGTCATATTTTGAAATCCCATCATCTGCTGAGTGCAGCAGCTCTGAATTATTTCATTGACCTGCTCCGAGGAGGTCAGTGTCCGTTTTTATATTCAATAGCAGAACTGAGAAAAATCCATTCTGAGTCTGCAAAAACAGCTCAAAGCGCATGACAGTCATGCATTAGTTTTCATCTCTGTTTATCGTGTTGTAAAGTAGAAGCACAAAGTAACATACAGGAGGCTCAAACAGAATAAGATAAACGTTTAATTCATCTTCAGAATATTACTGCATGGCGTAAATTGGAAGCATTTGGGTTTCAGACTGAAAATAATGCAACCTTGCAATGATGTTTCTGTTGTTAAGAAAGCAATTATCATTCCTCTGTGAATCATTTAAGAAAAGGAGACCGGTAAGAGAAATGGCTAAAATATACAGTACTGTGCAAAAGTATTGAACCACCCCTAATTTCTTCATTTTTTGCTAGGGAAATTGGAAATAGGTGCAATAATATATGGAAAGATGCAAACACGAATGTAAATACTGTACATAAGGCAAAAACAGAGTTTGTATAATTCTAAGGAGCTTAAAAGTCAATATTTTGTATTGCCACCTTTGTTCTTTAACACAGTCAGTTCTTTAACTCTCTTAGACAAGCTTTCTTGTAATTTTTTAAACAGTCTTCAGAGGTGGCTCTCCAGGCTTCTTGAAGGACATTTCAAAGCTCTTCTTTGGGTGTTGGCTGTTTTGTTCTTTGCTGAGACGATACCACGCTGCTTCAATAATGTTAAGGTCATGGGCTCTGGGGAGGCCAGTGTATGACTGACACCGTTCCACTGTATGTATCCAGGTAGGCTTTTACTGAATTGGCAGTGTGCTTGGTTTCATTGCTATGCTGAAAAATGAAGCCATTGACAATCAGATGCTTTTCAGATTGTATTGCATGGTAGATCAAAACCTGACTGTGCTTTTCTCTTTAGAGCCTCCGCCGTGTTTTCCAGATGACCTTTGACACTTACTGTTGTACCTCTCTCCTCACCTCCTCCATACATAGATGATGAATTGAACCAGAAATTTCAAATTTGAATTATTACTCTATAAGACCTGTTGCCACTGATTTTCAGTCCAGTTCCTGTGTAATTTCGCATACCTCAGCATTTTGTCCCTGTTACTCTTTCTTAAGGATGGCTTCTTGACAGCCACCCTTCCATTGAGACCATTTCTGATGAGACTTTGGTGAACAGTAGATGGATCAACTGTAAAGTCAGATGCATCTTTGAGGTTCTGTGTCATGTCTTTGCTACGCTGCCCCCCAAAAATGTTCTTAAGGACATGACTTTCAGATACTTTTCACCTGCTTTAG
This sequence comes from Etroplus canarensis, assembly GCA_015106775.1. Classification (NCBI taxonomy): domain Eukaryota; kingdom Metazoa; phylum Chordata; class Actinopteri; order Cichliformes; family Cichlidae; genus Etroplus; species Etroplus canarensis. Next base: position 14,032 of record VUQH01040586.1, read on the forward strand.
TTAGTTTTTGGGCCTTCCACTTCTTCTTTTGTCCTTTACTTGTCCAGTTTCCTAATTTTTTTTTTTTTACGGACAGTCAGGTACAAGGACTGGACTGAAAATGAGTGAAAAAGCAACCAAATGTCCAAAGAAAAACTTTTCCTGTTCAAGACCATTAAGCCCCTTAAAAGTAAGACATAAAGAAATGAGGGGTGGCTTTAGACTTTTGCACAGTACTGTGTGAGCACACAGCAACACCCATGTTCTGTTAACCTCCCCTGTGACAGAAGAAGAAAGAGACAGAAAGGGAGCAACCCAGAAAGTCGGCAGTGAATCAGCCCACTGCTGCGAGATCATTAGCGAACAAGTGCCACGCCAGTATCAGCTCACTGAATGAACAGTGACAGTCTAGCAGACAGGTCACTCTCCAGTTACTCTCCCCGAGAGAGAGCCCTCCACTTCCATTCACACAACCTGAACAAAAGCTAAATTAGTCCCTGGATGACTGTCTTCGGGCTTTTTTGGAACCCACTCAGGCGCGTTGAGTGCAGAATGATTTCCTTGTGAGCTCTACCACCGGCCTAGATTAGACATTTCCGCCTGCCTTTTTTAATCGCTTGTTAATTAGGAACACAGTAGCTGGATGGAGTCATTAAGGGGTTCACTGGCAGAAGTAATTAATCAACGCCTCAGAGCTAGTTTAATGTGCTGAAATCAATATAGCCATTGTTTCCTTATTGGCTTTCCTTCTTTCGTGACCCAGGTGAGCTGATCCATTTCTTGAGGCTCAATTTCAAGGCAATCACTTTACTGTTTAATGTGATCACAAGTTTTTTTAGTCTCATGGTACAGTTCTAGTCTGTGTCTGTCTGTCAATTTCTCCACCACTTTGATCCAGACTGAAACATCTCAACTTCTGGATTACTTGGTGTTATTTCCAAGGTAATAATTTGTATATTTTCCTCCCTGTACTGTTTTTGCCATTATGTTGAGACTATGGGGATTATGGGGACTAAGAATGCGTCCTTTAAATTAAGGCCTGACTGTGCTGGCCTTATTTTACCTCCTTCCTGGGGCTTGTACTACAAAGCAAGGTCATCTTATCCAGGATATCTGGCTTCACTAACCCTGATGTCAGAAATCACTCTACTCAGTCACAAAGGTGATTATCAACTTAATAAGTCTACTATAGAATAAAAATAAAAATGTTTGAAGATTGCTTGCAGTCAAGAGGAAAAAAGCAAGCAGCCTAAGAATCTCTTTACACAGTATTGAGGTTCTTCAGGGATAGACAAAGACTTTAGGTGAGCTTTAAAAACTGTAGACTCCATTACTATCCCTGCACTGAGGTCCACGGGATCTTCAAGTAATGGTAAAGGCTGGTTTTTGCCTACCGTTGCTCTCCTTGTGAAAGCAGCACATGCCAAAAGCGATGGCCTGAGCTGCACTTTGGTGTTGTTTGGGCCTGTTGTGTGGTGTTTACAGCTCTGGAGCAGGTTTCGTCTTATATTACCATTGTGACATAAGAAATTAACAACCTTCGTAACCCTGATGACATAGGGTTAAGCCAGAATTTTCTTGCTAAGCACCTAACCCAGCAGGTGATCATCTGTGTTTAGAATGACTCTGTTGATGCCATTGTGCACATGGTAAGTATGTTCTTAAACAAGCAGTTCTGGTAGGGATGGGAATTCTTTTTTTGGTGATGGGTAATGAGGTTTTTTTTTTATATTTTAGATCATTCTGTTTGTTTTTTTGACGGTGCCCACCCTGATATCATCTACCCAACTGGATAAATGAAACAGTTGTTTGGACTGCACTTCTGCTGGTGCTCTGGTCCTTCCTTGGTGGGAGTGAGGGAGAGGGAAATCACATTTCATGCTATCCTCAGGTTACCTCTATGCAATATTTAGAAAAGACAGTCATGACCTACTCCCTTTTCATTCTCAGAACACCAAATTATGTTGGTTTGTCAAATCTGCTGGCATTTCAGAGAAATACATAAACTGTCCTTTGATGCTGGTGCTTGGACACACCTGCTGTAATATGGATGCAGAGACACTCCTGTTTGATAGAGCGACAAAGTAAACATGTAAGAAGGCATGAAGGGTGGCACAAGACGTCCATCTCTGAGAATATGGTCCTCATCCTGTTTAGTAGCATCATGTTTCCCATTTAACTATGTTTGCTTTCACTTGCTGTTTATTTAATCTTTTATTCACGGTTTGGTTAGGTTTAGGCACCAAAACTACTTGGTTTGCTTACTCTGGTGAAATAATAGTATATTCAACAAACTGACAGATTCAACAAACTGATCCCCAAGGCCAGTAATGTCATGGGAGTGGAGCTTGACTCTCTAGCGTTAATGTCAGAAAGGAGGATCCTGTCCAAGTTAAAGACAACACTGGACAATACCTCATACCCCCTTCATGATGTTCTGGACAGGCACAGGAGCACATTTAGTAACAGACCTAGCCCAATACAATGGACCACAGAACGCCACAGGAAATCATTCCTACCTCTAGCCATCAAACTTTACAACCCCTCTCTAAAACACCTGGACTATTTCCTATTTCCATATTGTGGGAATGATAAGTAATTTGATTCAGATTCTGATATTCCAATAGACTGCAATGCAGTGGCAACCTGGCCACTGCTTCACCTCTTGTCCCATGACAGCTGTGATACGCTCCAGCTGCCACACTACCCTGATCTTGGTAAGAAAATGAATGAAAAAATTAACGAAAAATGAGTTGGTATACTTGAGCATACCTGAAGCCAGATAAATGATGATTATACTTTAAGTTTGTCTAGTTAACTTTAAGTTGTAATAAAGTCGCACAAAAGTACAATTCAAATTGTCTTTAATATACTTTTGAGTACTGCAGTGAGAACAAAAGGTAAACATGTATAAACCAGTGTTTGTAGTAAGATTAATGCTTGACTAGTGAAATTTAAGTGTAACTTTTTGTTACTGCAGTCAGCGTTAGATGAATATACCATAACTATATGGTGAATATATTTTTACACCACAAAGTGTTCAGTCAGGTATACTTTTAGCTAACTGCAATTACTATAAAAGTGTACTCTCTAGTCAATAGCCAATACATGACATTATTTGGTATACTACTTCATAAATTACAGACTGCTACAAGCTTCTTATGGGACTTCTCCCCAAAGCTATGTGCAGTTTTCAAGGTACTTGTAATAAAATGCATATAATTATTAATATAGTAATAATGAGCACATTAGAGAGGCAGCTTAGGTTGGATGGTTTGGAGACAAGGTCAGAGAGTAAAAGCTGAGATGGTTTGGACATGTATAGAGGAGGGATACTGGATATACTGGACAAAGGATGTTGAAGATGGAACTAGGGAAAAAGAAGACCACAGAGAAAGTTCATGGATATAGTGAAAGAGGACATGCAGAGGGTTGGTGTGACAGAAGAGGATGAAAGGGATAAATTTCCGCTGTGCTGACAGCTAATTGGAGCAGCTGTAAAAAGAAGTAGTAGAAGAACCATTACTATAGTAATAGTCACTACGAGAAAAGTGATTTGGGCTAAAATATACACGTTTAAAACATTAAAACTGCATTACTGAATGACTACACTTGTGGGTACCCAATTCAAATGTGGGTCCAGGGTGTCTTGCCCCAGCTTCAGTGTATTTATTATAAGTTGATAATATTTTGTGGGCTGGTGCTTTGTGGCACAGATGCCATGGAAGTACAGCAATGGTAGAAGTCTTGATCCACCCCTTATTTCTTTGTTTTTTTCCAGGACATTGGGATCAAACACAGGTGCAGCGATTTAATGAAACGAAACATCAATGGAAATACACCACATAAGCGAAAACCGAGTTCGTACAATTCTAATGAGCTTGACAATCAATATTTGGTATGACCACCTTTATTCTTCAACACAGCCTGAACTCTCTTAGGCAAGTTTTCCTGTAATTTCTTTAATTAGTCTTCAGGAATAGTTCTCAAGGCTTCTCAAAGGGCATTCCAAAGCTCTTCTTTGGATGTTACCTACCTCTTGTTCTGTCCTTTGTCAAAATGGTCCCACACCGCCTCAGTAATGTTTAGATCACTCACTAAGACCTGTTGCTGCTGATTTCAGTCCAGTTCCTCTTTCCCTTCCTTAGGAATGACTTCTTTACAGGCACCCTGTAAACCCTGAGACCATTTCTGCTTTGGCTTTGTTAAACAGTAGCTGGACCACCTGAAGGGCCAGGTGGATTTTTAAGGTCCCATGTCAGGTGTTTGTTGGATTTTTTTTTTCATATTTCTTGAGGACATGGCATTCAAATACTGTTCACCTTCTGTACATTTCATATGTTTCTTTTTTCTTTCACTTGTCCAGTTTCCTTAAATTTTTAGACATGCCAAGATATGCAAAGTTTTCAACTAATAACTCTTTAGGAATCCCCTTGTTGGTGCAAAAATGTTATTTTATGCCTGTCAAACTGTAATATCTTTGACATTTTTCCCAGATTCAACTAAAGAAAGCAAAACGAAACAAAAAATCATTCATCTGAAAATGGTTAAGTAAAAGGATACAATTCTGTATTTGACATCCTGGTTATGAGGATGGGCACTCACAGGCCTTTCAGCATTAATCCTAATGACTGATGGACTCCCCCCTGGCTTGTCCTCTGGGGTTAATAACCAGCTATTTTGCAACAGACTCTATCTAAAAGATGGAAATAGCTTCTGGATCTAAAAAGTGGAAATACTTTCCTACCTGCATTCTTGCCAGTGGCCAGTAGGGGCAAGTGGTAGTCTATGGGAAAGTAATCTATGAATTATGATCTAGCGAACATTTTCCTAATAATTTTTAGTATCAGTTGTTAGTTTTAAATCTTCATCAATACAACATGATTCTTCTTCTTCTGGCTGCTCCTGCAGCCTTGCCTCTCTGACTTTGTCTCCAAACTTCTCAACTTGCGCTGTTCTTCTGATGTACTCATTTCTAATCCTGTCCATCCTGGTAACTCTCAGCAAAAATCTCAACATCTTCAATTCTGCCACCTCCAGCTCTGCCTTGTGTCTTTTTGTCAGTGCCACTGTCTTCAAACCATACATCATAGCGGTCTCACTACCATCTTGTAAACCTTCCCTTTCACTCTTGCTGCTATCCTTCTGTCACAAAGCACCCCTGACACTGGTCTC
>VUQH01040586.1:19205-42876 GCA_015106775.1 Etroplus canarensis
AGCTGTGGCATTGCCACTTCCTCATGCAATACCACAGTTCCTCTCTTGGCATCCTATCATATGCTTTTTCAAGATCCACAAAGGCACAGTGCAACTCCTTCTGACCTTCTCGATACTTCTCCATCAGCATTCTCAAAGCAAACATTGCATCTGTTCCACTCTTTCTCAGCATGATATTCATTGGTAAATTATGGTCCTATTTAGATAAAATTTTCAATAAAGCAGGGTATGCTTGTGACTGTTTCTTCTAGCCCTGGCTTGTTCAGTGTTTGGTTGTACTAAAGACTCTCTAAGGTGCTGGCTACTCACTTTCTTCTGTAAGTTTGCTTTAAGCCTGTTTTCTACTAGTCAAGATCAACTTCCCAATTAATATCACAGCGAATAGCAGATGCACCCTACTATCCAAGGTATCAAAGATTTTAAATATGAATGGTGAAGAAATGTGCCAAGAAAAATGGGCTTAGTAATAACGTCACATGCCATTAATAACAGCTCTTGGGCAGCATGGATAATCCAAAAAAGTGTGTTTGATGCAAGGTATTTCTAAAATTGACTAATGTGTATCTAGTCGTTTTAATTTTTGTATAAATTCTGTATAACAGAATGGGCATTGTCCTCATTTTCCCTTCATCTACAGTAAATCAGATTTCCAGAGTCAGAATCTTTTTTTGTAAGTCCTCTTACAATAAATTAAATTATTACTGCCTGGAAGCTCAGGTCAACTTTTTAGAGCAGAAAATGCAATCACATTTTTGGGCAGAAAAATCTGACAATGACAAATGTTGTACATTAACATAAGATATTAAGGTCTAATATAAAAATGCATCCAGATGTGAAGGCCTACAGGCTGACACTACAAGGTTTTCAGTGCTCGGTAATAGATTTTTTTGGTCTTAAACTTCTGACTGAAGAAGATGACTGAGAACATATTCTGTGTTGGAAGAGGACAAAGGGCCACATACATTCACATACCAGCTCCAGAGGCCTTTTGATTGTAACTGTTTTGGGAGGAGGAAAGTGTGCTATTCATGTGTAGTTCTTAAGGAAGAGGAAGCTTTACCCGTCTCGCTTCCACCACCCAGATTTCCGTAAATATTCTGCTGATTTGAGCTGGCCTGCTTCCAGTCACAAGGCCACTTATCTTGTGTTCCCTTGATGTAAACAGTGTGTAGAGCATGAAATGCTCAACACTTTAAGTCAGCAGTGTTGATTATCCTCTTGTCTCAATTTATCCAGCAGCTCCGACAGTGCAGATCAAGAGTTTGTCAATACAGAGGTCAAGCTCTGCTGCAAGTTTTCACTGAAGACCCTGTTAGAGTCTCTCACAGCAACAGAGGTGATTGAAAAACACAAGAATCAGACATTTATGTCGTTCGGATGTCAGGCTCTGAGCAGGTGGCTGTTAATTCCAGTCTCTCTTGTGTTAAATCTAGCTGAGTATTTGACTTGTTTAATGTTTATTCTCCTCCTCCCTCGGGTTGGTTTGTCAGAGAAAATGCCAAAGAAGTGAGAGAGAAAAATGTACATTTTCTCTATAAAGACATAAGTGCAATTTGTGTGTTGCTCTACTCTCTGTATTTGCTGTAAGCAGTATTTCAAGAAACATAAATCGGTCAGTAACAAGAGAAATGTTTTAACTGCAAATAAAAGTAAATAATAGAAAACAATACACATAAAAACAACTGTACATTTCTACATGAAAGCTATTGCGCAACTGTGCTGTAGAGTACAAGTATACATAGAGGACATGCTGTTGTTGTAGGGTTTTTTTTAACCTCCTAACCTGTTATAGAATTGCCTTAGGGGCTAGCAACAGAAAGTTCCCTGAAACAAAAGAGAGGCAGCTACATGGGTTGATATTTTAGCAGTAACATTCTCTATTAGGTTTATTACACTAAAATGTTCTAACATAATGCAGCTGTATCTACCTTAGCCACTTTATTAGGTATACCTGTTCAACTGCTCATTAACACAAATATTTAATCAGCCAATCACATGGCAGCAACCCAGTGCATTTAGGCACATAGAGGTAATCAAGAAGACGCGCTAAAGTTCAAATCAAGCATCAGAATGGGGAAGAGAGGTGATTTAAGTGACTTTGAACGTGGCAGTTCTTTGGATGAAAATGCAGAAGAGCATCTCTGAACACACAGTCTAACCTTGAGGCAGATGGGCTGGTCTAATGAGTCTCGATTTTTGCTGTGACATTCAGATATTGGGGTCATATTTTGGTGTCAACAACATGAAAGCATGGATCCATCCTTGTATCAATGGATTTGGCTGCTGATGGTGGTGTAACGGGGTAGGGGATATTTTCTTGGAACATTTTGAGCCTCTCAGTACCCACTGAGCATCATCTAAACGCCACAGCCTATCTAACAGTTAATGCTGACTGTGTCCATCCCTTTATGACCACAAACAGCCTCCATAGTCACTAGATGTCAATCTCTCAGCCTGCACTGAATTTCTTTATACTGTGCAAATGAGACTTGATGCAACATGAGTTACTGATGCATAGATGAGTTATGGTTGGACTACACAACAGAGGGAGACTCAAGTCTAGCTTAAGATTCACACTTTAAGACTGTAGATTACTTTCTTATTACATTTTTTCTTTCCAAACATCAGCTTTCACAGAAATTGCCTGTATTTGTAAAGACTGGTACAAAACTGTCATTTTTTTCACAGCAAGTTGTCACAGTGAAACCATCAGAGCTCAGAAAATCCCCTTTCTCCTCATTTTGCAATGGTTGTGAAATCTGACAGCTTGTATTATTAGGAAGAGTTGCTTCAGTGTCTTTTTAAGGTCAGAAGTTCAATGTGAAAAATCCTTCTGACAGTTCTGTTTCATTAACAAGCCTCTGTATTATTCTTTTTTCTTAATACTGATACTTTATCTGCAGCCTGTGATATCCAAATAACATTAAAAGAGCTTGTAGAGTAGTAACACTTTTAGAGGATAAACAATACCTTTGTTTATTATTGCCGTAGTATAATCTGGGAAAAAGAAATTTTGCTGACAAGGTGCAATGAAACTACTGATTAGTCTCATATTGGATTTCAGCCATTTTAGTTTTTCTCTCTTGTTGTTATGTTTGAATTGGGGCTGCATCTTAGGATTACTTTCATTCATTTGTACTGCAATTATTTAGAAGAAATGCCTATAATTAATTTCAAAATATGAAGTCATACTGTTATACTTTAATTTGAGCACCAGTCCAAACAATGAAGATATTCAGTCTGCTATCTCAGAAGAGATCAAACAGTAACTTTTTACCTTCATATTTTAAAAATTTACGTGGCCATTTTTGTAAAGTACAATGCAAAAGTCTTGAGACACCCCTCATTTCTTTACCTTTTGCTAGGAAAATGGGAAATTGATGTCTGAATAAACCATTGCAGCTAACATAAAAGGAAACACAACACGTAAGGCAAAAACAGAGTGTGTATAATTGCAACGAGCTTGAAAGTCAGTATTTGGTATGACCACCTTTATTCTTCAACACAGCCTAAATTCTCCTAGGTAAGCTTTTTAGGAATAGTTCTCCAGGCTTCCTGAAGGACATTCCAAAGCTTTTCTTTGGATGTTGGCTGCCTTTTGTTCTGTTCTCTGCTAAGATGATCCCACACTGCCTCAATAATGTTGAGGTCTGGACTATGGGGAAGCTGATCCATGAGTGATAGTGTTTCACTGTGTGTGTTTATGTTTATCTTTAATTTATTTAAATGGAAAAATGCATATTATTAACATTAGAACTCAAGTTCTTTGTTTTTTCCATCCAGGTACGCTTTTACTGCATTTTCACTGTATTTGGAATCATTGTCATGTTGAAAAATGAAGTCACTGCCAGTCAGACGCTTTCCAAATGATATTGTAAGGTAGAACCAAATCTGACAGCGCTTTTCTGTGATTTCTTTCAGATTTGACAAGATCTCTAACATTATTGTCTAAAATGTACCCCCAAATAATGACAGAACCTCTTCTGTATTTTACAGGTAGCTGTAGACACTCACCGTTGTGCCTCTCTCCTGACCTCCTCTGTACATATTGACAACAACTTGAGCCAAAAATTTCACATTTAGATTCATCACTTCAGAAGACCTGTTGCCACTGATTTTCAGTCCAGTTACTGTGTAATTCTGGCTTACAGTCACCCTTCAACGGAGACTGTTTCTGATGAGGCTTCGTTGAACAAATGGATCAACTGAAGAGCCAGATGCATCTCTCAGGCCCTGTGTTGGGTTTCTGGTGGTTTTTTCTTCTTTTTTTAGGACATAACTTTCAGATGAACAATTTTCCCCCCTGGGATTATTAAAGTATTCTGATTGTGATTCTGAGATACTGGTAATCTTTTTTAGATATATATTTTTTTTAACTCTGCCTCTTCTTCTTTTGTCCTCAATTTGTCCATTTTCCTCAAATGTTTTTTATGACACACTGCACACTATGCCAAGATATGGCAAGTTTTCAGCAAATAGCTCTTTGAGAATCGCCTTGTTGGTACATACAGTAAATACTACTGGGAGCAAATTATGTGTTTTTGCTACAGGCTGCTCATAACAAAGTGCCTACAAATACAATTTAAAATTGGTTCTTTGCTAAGTTGTCTGTTATTTATAGACACAACACCAGTTTATCTCTTGTTTCCCTTGTTGAATCAATCCTGAATTATTCATAGGTCAGTGTTAAGTGGCTTAACAAAAATAAACAAATAAATAAATGGGGGAACATACAGAAGGTTGGTGTGACAAAAGGTGACCGAAGAAGATACAAGGGATGGTGTGAGATGGAGGCTAATGCTTTGATGATTTGCGAGATCCTCACTTTATTTAGAATAACTGGAATCCACAGATCAGTAAGTTTTGTGTGTTCATTGAATGTTACCTAAGTTGCCACATCGTGTAAGAAATAGTCCTCACACACAGTCCTCACATTAAATTCATTTTCTGCATCTCTGTCAGCACAACCTGGCAACCCACAACCTGCTTCCAAAGGTATGTGCAGCTGATCTTTGTGCAGATAGATAAATGAACTTGCTGCTGAACCTCTCTCCTTCTCTCGGACTCATGGAGAAAGCCAAGGATAGCACTCAAGCCATCATATACCCAAGGACCCAGCCCATGAACCTCAGCCTTCTGGAGTCAGCTCAGCTTCCCCTTCTCCTGGACCAGACCCCCACCTCCAGTTCCTGCTGATTCATGGAGAGACTGTTTGCCCCTCAAGGACTAGCACTTTCTCCCCCACACCTTGCATATGTGCCAAATTGTACTCATTTGGTGTCTGTCCGCTTCTTAGTCCTTAACCTTCAACCTTGACATTACTAGAATAACCGTAAAGTAAAAACAGGGATCCACCACTCAGTGAAATTCCATGAAATAAATCTTGCAATCTAACAGAATAGAAGAAATCAAAACAGGAATCCAGAAAAACATCAAACACAGAAACAGAACCTTTAAACACCAGAACAACAATCAAATCCAAACTCAGCTGTAGTCACAAAGCATTTAAAACCCCAAACCACACAAAACCATGACAACAATTACCTCCATATTACTATAAACAAAAAACTAAAATAAGAATAAATACAAAACTCAGTCTTCAAAGCAAAGCTTGAACACTAGTTTTTCTTTTCTATGTAACACCTGGCTGACTCACTAATGCAGCTCGTGAATTGCTGCCCTGTTGTGCACAATCAGCAAAATCTAAAAAGTTGCTGAACTTCCAAAAAGCTTGCACTGTCCCCCTCTCATACTCTGAGACTGGCAGAGAGGATAATTGATCTGCTCTGGAGTTTATTATCAGGAGTTTTTCCTCACTGGTTGTCCAAACATATTGAAGGCTGGAGAGAGAGGAGTGGAAGACTTAATACTCTTGGCAGTGTTGCCTACATGGAATAAAGGCAAATAATTCAGAGAAATATGAGAGTGAGAGGGAAAGAATGCAGGGAGAAAGGAAAAATATTGATTCTGTGTTTATATATTTGAGGAAAAAGTTTTAAAGGAAATACCAATAAAACAGAAGAAATCGACTGGATATCACTGACTGTGATGTCCCCTTTACTGTCAAATTGACCTGGAGGGAGCAAGACTCATATCAGAACCAGTGAATTCATGTTTATCAAGTCTCCTTTGATGAGGTTTAAAACAAAAAAAGCAAAAGAATGAAATGAGAGGGAAGGAAAGTAGCTGCGTGGGACAGAGAAAGAGCAGAATAAAGCGAGAAAGACCAGCAGCTGGAAGCCTCATATTCTCCTTTAGTTGATCTCCAGTGTGCTGCGGATCTTGCTGGCCCACTCATTGCTTGCAGGTGTAATAACACGAACTGATCCAGGGCTGGGCTTTGGAGTTCGGCAGCAAGCAGAGAAGATATTCCTACACCCCTCTCTTCTGGAAAACAGCAGCTCAGCTGTGGTCTGCAGTCATTTAAGGGATCTCAGCTGGTAAAATGTCTCATATTGCTGCTTCTTTATAAGCCATTAAGAGATGAGCTGAGATATAGTCTCCATTCCTGGCCTGTTTTATTATTACTTTCATGGATTTTCTGCTGCATTAAATTATGTCAAGAGTCCTTGGTTGGACAGAATTTTAAAGTGTGTGACCGAAGCACAATTCGCATGTAATATTAGTAGAATAAAAGTTTTTTGTGTGCTTAAGCCATAGATGTCTGTGTTAGAAGTCAGATTTCAGGGTTCAATGGCTTGTTTTCTAATTTTTCTTATGCATAAATGCCTTCCGTGCCTTCTTATTGGATTCCAGATTAGTGTCCAGTTATTTTGTATACTTATGTGTTTACTGTCAGTTATTATCTCCAGTAAGATGCCAGCTGATGCTGTTTCTCTGCACTAATGAGATAAGAAATCTTCAAATCTGAAATTTAAATACCCTGCAATCACAGTAACTCAGGCATGATGAATTATAAACTGATACACATCAGCAGATAACTACTTCCCTGGTGTAAAGTGGACTGAAGGTAATTTAAACCAGATGGTTGCTGACTCTGGTTGATTGGGGGGGGTTTCAGTTCACATCTGGGTTCCCATGCCAAACAGAGACACATGTTATGAGTTAGAAAAAGCTACCATAGGGATGTTTTGTCGAATAGGCTCTATGGTCAACCACTTATGGGTGATAAGGCATTAGTGTCTAAGAGCTAGTATTTTTGGATAATGTTAAATTAATTTGTCATTCTCAACATATTTTTCTTATTATGAAACATAATGTAAACATAGTGTGAAACTGTGCAGGCCTGCAGGGACTGTGTGTTCCTCAATAATCACAGAAAACCACATTCTCTTGGTTTTGTTTGTGACAGAATCATTGAAGCCAAACACAAATTCTTCTGAGTTTAAAAGATTTTAAACTATTATTACTGGCACCCATGACCATTTACTGAACTGCAGCCATTTGTTTACTTGTGTTTTTGCCAGTATAAAAGATGGACCTAATTTTCCTTTCTGAAAATGAAGCCAAACACTTTCCTGATTAGTTTACACTATAACAATATGTTACAATTATTATAATATAATAATGACCAGGGTACAATTTGTGACAAAAACAGAGGGTGGAGTTTTTTTTCCTTCCATGAAAATAATTCAGGAAATATAGTGGTCCTACATACTATGAACTTTTACTGTAATATTTATAGCGTGATTATGAACTTCAATTACACAAGTTCAGAACTTAAACATATACTGTATTTAGAAGAATATTGTAATTAATTTAAATAAATAAATATCCGCAATATTTACATAGTCAAAAGTTTTCCTCTTGCAGACACAGGTGAGACCTGTGCATAGACGGAACAACTGTAAAGACAGAAGGACTGCCTTCATTGCTCTTCCTCAGCATGTCGATTATGTTAGAGTTCCCTCGACAGACTGGTGACGTGACCAGGGTGTACCCTGCCTCTTGTCCATTGACAGCTTTGAAGCTTAAAAGTCAATAAATATGAGAAAATGACCTCTTCATGAGAGTAGGTTGTATCCCCCTATGACTATGATTTCCAAAGCTATTTCAAGTGTTTACTTGAAATGTTCACAGACAAAGTAAGCAGAGGGCCATTTTCCCATAGCCCTCTCTTCATCTGGAAGTCTTTTGCAACCAGAAGGGTCACCCTCTGCTGGCCATTAGAAGGAATGCAGATTTAAGGCACTTTTGCCTTGGCTTCTGACGGTACACTGATTTTTTATGCACTTTCTGAACAAAAGTATTGGGTCACCTATACATTCTGTTTTGCTTTTATGACATTCCATTCTAAACCCATGGGCCTTAATATGGAGATGGTCGCCCCTTGGCAGCTATAAAAGTTTCTACTCTTCTGGGAAGGTTTTCTACAAGGTTTTGGAGTGTGTCTGTGGGATTTTTTTCCCATTCATCCAGAAGAGCATTGGTGAGGTCAGACATTGATGCTGGACGAGAGGGCCTGACTCACAATCTCCATTCTAGCTTAACCCAGAGGTGCTGGATAGGGTTGAGGTCAGGGCTCTGTGCGGGCCAGTCAAGTTCTTCCAACTATGCCTTTATGGACCTTGCAGAAATCCTGGATTAACAAAAAAAAGTTGATTACCACTGTTGTGATACATGTTATCTCTGAATGGGGTTTTAGGTTTATCAACTTAATGCAAAGACAGTCTGGCTATGTTGAACTTCCTTTGTAGTATACCCATCTGAAGACATCAGTTTTTGTTATGTGGAGTTTGTGTTGTTGCGATGGTTGGTTATTAGTTGACAGTAGTAATTAGTGGACTCCATTTCTAAGTTACTGCTGAATTGGGAGTAGAAACTCTGAGGCAAGGCGCTCATGAGTGATCATAAGCATCACATCCTTTGGAGTCTCATTAAGTCTTTCACACAGAAATTACTCCAAAGGCTATCAGATGGATCTGAGCGTGCTGGGAAAGTCCCAGTTCTTAAGGTAAATAATAAGCATTTCATGCATGAAAATATTTGTTGCCTAGCATAAGCCAAAAATACCATAAAATGATAGACCTGTATATTTTTGAAAGATGATTGAATATCATTGTATGCTGAATGCAATGATAATAAAGGTTTTCTATCAGTTATTAGTTATTAGTTCGGGTTGGCTGAGTCAAACCAAATTTATGTCTGCATTTGAATTCCAGTGTTTCCTCTCCTTCTCTTTCTGTCATCCTCTAACGTGCTTATTCACATTGTCATCTTGCGAGCCTGAAATACTTTAGACATGTACTTAGCGGGTTACCGACTACACTAATTCAAACAATTACGTTAAGAAAACAGCCACCATCTGGGTAACTCAATCACAGTAATTCAATTCATTACTTCTCCAAACAGACTGTTCGGCTGTAAGTGGATTTAAAGCAATTTACTTCATCACAACTTACAGGCAGTTGACACAAAAGCTGCCTCTATGTCACTCAGTTGTAGGCAATTTTGTACAAAAGAACCGCGGACACCTAACTGAATCTACTGACAAGTGATGGGCTCCTAATGAAGCCCAGGCATTAATTTGTGACTCTGAGTGTCCATCTTGTCTTTCTACAGTATAAATTAGACTATACTAATGTGATGTTTGGAATTTGGGTGCGGTGATCTTGTGGATCTAATTTTCTCATTAAATATCTATTTTCTCAATTTTTCTGTCCCGTCCCAAGTCACAGAAACATCCAGCATTTATTCTGTAAAAAGAGGAAAAGACCTAAACTGGTCAATGTACAGAAAGACCACAATATATTTATGTATGTAAATGCACTATATGGACAAAGTAATAGGCCGCCTACACATTACACCTACAGGATCTTTTATGATATCCCATTCATTTTGTGAATTTGACCTTCTTATTTCCTGTGGTTGCCCTTTGCTCCCCTCAAGATAATTTTTTGAAAAATGTGCCTCTTTTTATTTTTATTTTCTAACATTATAAATAGGAAAAGACTAAACATCATTCCTATTTCATTTTATTTCACTGGCTACATGTAAAATTTGACATTCATTTTTAATGCCTTCTATGGATCAGCTGCATACATCTACACTGTATGTACAGTAGTAGCAAAGGACCACCTATACATTACACCTGTGAGAGCTTTTATGACACCCCATTCTAAATCCATCCATCCATTTTCTTCTTCTTACCCAATCCAGGGTCATGGGGGTGTTGGAACCTATCCAAGCTGTCATGGGGTGAAGGCCAGGGTACACCCTGGACAGGTTGCCAGTGGCTGAGCTATTGTGGTTCCTAAATGCTTCAGTTTTACAATAATATCACTTAAAGTTGAGCGTGGATTATCTAGGAGGGTTGAGATTTCATGAACTGACTTGTCGCAATGGTGGCAATCAATGTAGTACCATGCTTTAATTCAGTGAGCTCTTTAAAACGACTGAAATGAAACATCTGTTCAGTGTTTAAGAGGTGTGGCCCAATACTTTTGTCCATACAGTGTATGTGGAACATGTCGACAATAGGTTTAATTTTAAAGCCTTTTTGGGGAAAACAGCATGAAGAGGCTAAACCGTGTATATATATATATATGTGTGTGTATATATATATATATATATATATACACTTTTTTTTTTTCAAAAAAATCTGAAAGAGAATAAAAATGTAATTTGGCTGCTGCTCATGAAAGCTTACTAATGGCTTTGTTTGGCTGGAATGGATGTAGTTTGGTAGAATAAATATAATTACAGCCTAATAATGACAGCAGTAATGCTCAGTAACTGGCACATAGTGCTATTTTCAAATGTGTGATATAAAAGAGCATTTACACAATAAAAAAGTTTGCTCTATTGTTGCTCTCCACGAGCTTGCTTTCCCCCAAATACATTTTATAACAAAACACTTATTTTCAGATTTACCCCTTTATGTCCTAAGCTATCTTTCTTGTTTTATTTTTGACATTTCCTCCTGACAAACATACTCAAATTGAGACAGTTCCACATCTTTAAGGTCAGAATGTACCACTGTGATTTTGTCATTTGGAGATCCTGGTGTGCAGTCCCTCCATAGTGATCGCCTGTAACCCAAGTGCCAATTTTTCTGCTTGCTTGCTGCACTCGACCCTGATTAGAGAGGGCTCCAAGTCCACCCAGTCCACTCTGTGTGGGCTGTAACTTAATTTGTCCACCTTCTGTGCCTCATAGCTCCTTGGCTTAAACATCTAACTTTGATGTATTACAGGCCATGCACCTCTTGGTAAAAAGCATAGAAAAAAATAAAAATATTGGGCCATAATTCTTTGCAGCTTTTAAACTCTGAAAAGCCATCAAAGGGGATGAATCTGATTATTTGGCATGTTGATTCTGGCTGTATTAACACCCCTGGTTTAGACAGAAGGAGGATGGTAAAGACTCCTAAATCCGCAACCCAGCACACTCACATACCTGATACAGATCTGAGAAAGCTGAGCTGAGCTGTGAAATTCAGCTTTAATGTCTTCTGTTAGAAGAGGGTTTAGAAGCAGCTGGAGAACCTTTCTGCTGTGTGTAAAACTGAAATCAAACACCAGAATATGATCCTCAGACATCCAGGAATGTGGGTGAGGGAGAAAGGAGAGACTACATTTCAGATACCCTGCTACAAAAAACAACATCAGCTTTTTTTGAGGGAGATCAAATCGACGTCCATGTGGAGCTGAAGAGGCAGTGTGCTGTACTTTTTGTTTGGTTTCAAATGCTGACAAGACTCTTTGCAGTAAGACTGGTGGATCTGCATGTTGATACATTGAGAAGAAATGAGTGGAAATAAACCAAAAAGCAATGAGGAAATTCATGATTTAAAAAAAATGAGAGAGTGATAAAAGGTTGGGATGAAAAATAAGATAAAACAGACAAATGGAGGAAATTGAGCTGACAGACATGAAATGAGATCAGATTTTGGGGATTTTCTCTCTGAGGTGTGTATAATCATCGAGAATAATGATGGTTTCAGACAGGAAATTAAAGCTGCAGTGATAAGTAAACTTTTTAAAACCAAGATGAAGTTTTCGCCAAAATCTTATCAAGGAGTTATGACAATTTTATCCATATTCTGATGGTTTATGTTTTAAAAAAAATTTAATTCTGTCCAAAAGCACAGTGTATACAAATTATATATTACTTGAACTTAAAGAAGAAAACACATAAAAAGTATTGAGCTGTACTGTGAGATGGAGACAGATGATCCACTGTGGCGACCCCTAATGGCAGCAGCTGAAAGAAGAAGATGAAGATGAAGAAGTAGTATGCAGCAGTTTAAGGAATTTACTTATGTTGATTTTTGATGCTTAAATGAATAAATAATAAATATATTTTAATGCATTGTTACTTATTTTTGGCTTCAAAGGCTCAGAACCCAAACAAGTTTTTACTAATTTTCCCTCATTTATTAATAACTTTTTCATCAACACCAAAATTATGATCATCTTACATAGACAGCTATTAACAGATGTAGTTAAGTACCTAAAATAATACATGAAGCTGTTTGTTTATTTATCGTTTAGTAAGAAATTAATTGTTCTGCTGCGCAGTGTAGTTTGTTTTGTTTTCTTTCTCCTTATCTTCTGTCTCTGTCTTTGTGTTTTACAGAATTTTAATATATTAGCAATGTTAGTGGCTCTCTGAAGTTTTTTCCTTCTTTTGAACTTTTTGAAAATATGTTTTTATGCTTGTGAAGCCCTGTGAAACTTTATATGTGATATTGGGCTATACAGTTAATTGACTTGACAATGCAGAGATAACAGGTGAAAAGATTTATTGTCCTTTGCTCACCTCTGGAACGAAAATAGGCATGAAGGAACTGAGGACATTCCAGTCACTCCATGAGTTTGAGCTGTGTGCTGATGAAAATAATGTGGCATCATCTTCTTTTTGTGGCTGCTCCCTTTTGGCGTCACCACAGCTGCTCATCTGCCTCCATCTCACCTTAGCTCGTGAATCCACTTCCATTATACCATCCTTCTGAATGTCCGTCACTACATCCATGAACATTTTTTTGTGGTCTTCCTATTGTCCTTCATGCTTTTGGGTGGTAAGGTGGTGCAGCAATTAGCACTGTTACCTCACAGCAAGAAGGGTCCTAGTTCGAACCCAAGGTTGGGCCTTTCTGTCCTCCCTGTGCCCCCATGGGTTTCCTCTGGGTACTCTAGCTTCCTCCTACAGTTCAAACACAAGCCTGTTAGGTTAATTGGTGATTCTAAATTGGCCATGGATGTGAGGCAGAATATACGGTTAAAAAAAGTAACTTGTAGTTAAAGAACTTTAAGTGGTCAGTGGACTAGAAAAGTGCTATCTGCATTTACATTACATTGCCTAGCAGCTCAATCTTCAACATCCTTTGTCCAGTATATCCACTATCCCTCCTCCGCTCATATCCAAACCATCTCAGCCTTGCCTCTCTTTTGCCACCTCCAGCTCTGCCTCCTGTCTTTTTGTCAGTGCCACTGTCTCCAAATCATACATCATAGCAGGTCTCACTACTATTTTGTAAACCTTCTCATTCACGTTTGCTGCTATCCTTCTGTCACAAAGCACCCCTGACACTCGTCTCCACCCACTTCACCTTGCCTGAACTCTCTTCTTTACCTCTCTTGTGCTCTGTCCGTTGCTTTATATGGTTGACCCCAAGTATTTGAACTCATCCACCTTCACTAGCTCTACTTCTTGGCTCTTCACCACTCCATCTGCCTCCCTCTCATTCACACATGTACTCTGTCTTGTTTCTACTGACTTTCATTCCTCTTTTTTCCAGTACATGCCTCTGCCTCTCCAGGCTCTCTTCCACCTGCTCCCTACTCTCACTACAGATTGCAATGTCGTCTGCAAACATCATAGTCCATGGAGACTTCATCCTGATCTCATCTGTCAACCTGTCCATCACCATTGCAAACAAGATGGGGCTCAGAGCTGATCCCTGATGTAATCCCACCCCTACCTTTAACCCATCTGTCACTCCAACTATACAACTTACCACTGTCTCACTGTCCTCATACATGTCCTGCACCACCCTCACGTACTTCTCTGCCACACCTGACTTCCTCATCTTGGACAATGATAACCATGAATAATTTAAATTATTAGTAACACACAAATGCTCTGTCAGCCTTTCAGGAAAAATTCAGACAGTTTTTTTTGGCATTTACTTAACACAAAAAATTTATATATATTTTAATAGATATGTGATTGCTTTCAGACAAACCTCTATAATTTCAGCTTGTTTCAAGCCAAAAGAAGAACAGGAAGCATAGATACAGCTGCACTGAGCATTTTATCACGATGTTGAGCTCCTTTAGAGGTCACACACCTTCTCGTGTGAATTGTCCCTGGAGACAATCAGGAATATGGGAGCACATGCTTATAAGGCTATTAATCATAGCATTAAGAATGCAGTATAACACCAGTGTTGTGGTGTAAACAAAGGACAAAGATTTTCCTCTCCTGTGCTGCAGCAGGGTGGAACAACATTCCAAACTGCAACCTTTGCTTTTTGATTTTCTTTCATTTGCAAGTCAGGGTGATGAAATCCTCAGCTACCACTCTCTAGGGGTGCTGCAGTCGCACCTTCATTTCCTTCCTTGCTGCTCTCCCTTTCTCTTCAATCTCTGTCTCTTTTTCCTTCCCCTCATTTTTAATGACCCATATTTTTTCTGTCTTCCACCCTTTTCTGTCCCTCTTCTTTTTCCCCCATTTTTCTCATGCCACATTTCCAAAACTCCATCGTTTCCCCCTCTTCATTCTCTTTGCCTCCGTTTTTATGCTTCTCTCTCATTATGTCTCCTCTCCCCAAAGAATGCAAAGAATTAGAGCACAACTTCCTCCCTCAGTAACACACACTGGTAAAGCTGTGAGGCTGGGTGCTTGATCATAACTCTCTTTATTTTCAGGACACTGTTTCAACACTGTGCTGCAGTAAATTGTAATCTTTTCTCTTGGTGCCCTGGTGTGCAGAAAGAGCTTTAAGAGGCAGGTAGCTTGTGGTTGGTAAACATCTCAGGGGGTGTGCCTAAGAAGGCACCTTTGTTATATAATAATCTTATAATACCCTTCCAGAGACGAGCATTTGATTCTCTTGGTGGCTTTATAGACAGAGAAAAACACCAAATCTATTGGTTTTAAGTGGACCTTTTTATGTGATTCCTTTTTTTTTTTTTGTCATATACACACTGCTACAATAGAAGATGCTCATATTAAACACAGCCATAATCTCAAATAATGAAGGCAGTTTGCTCTAAATGGTCTTTATATGACTTTGTGTTTCACTTTTGGCTTTGAGTTATGTCACTGAGATTATATTTATATATTTATGGCCATTTCTTGTATATAGTGTATATAGTACTGTTTTTAACTTTTAACTTTGTGTGACATATTTTTGACCGATTTTTACATATCGGTTTATACACTTTCAATTTCTTATCTTTCATATCTATTTATATTTATATCTAATGGAGCATCTGTAATGCAAAAAAAAAAATCCACTGATTGGAGGTGTTTGGCTGGACCAATAGGGTGGCATTTATACATCAATAAACACATATTTCCTGCTTTTCTGAGATTTAGCTGGAAAGTGAACAATGACTCACTCCCTCCACGTCGCACCATCCTTCACCAAGCTGGCTTCCCCGCTCACTGTTTCCTCCACTTCACTGTTTCCAGTCTGGAAAAATAAAACTCAAATGAGACTTTTTTCCAAATTAAAGCTTTCATTTAAACTTTGCTTCCCATAACATGATATGTATGAAAATATGAATGACTGTGTGCACTGCTAATACAATTTTACACTGCTATTTTTGTTCTACAAGGTGTGTGAAGTCAGGCATGGAAATTTCCTGCCTTTCTTCATCTATTTTTTATTTATTTTTTTATTCATCCATCAAAGTGAAGCAGGACTGATCTTTTAGTCTGAGTGCCGCAGGATTCAAATAGTCATTTGATAACATTTCTTCTTTCTTTTAATCTCCTGGCTCCAGTTGATGCCAGAACCTTTCTGTGGCCTGCACAAACTTGACAAATGCAGTTTTTTTTTGAGTGAGAAAAGTTGCCTGGGATCCTGATGTAAAGATCAGCTCATCAGTGTCTCTGTATGAGAGAAAATCGTTGCTGCTATCAGTTTCCCAGAACTTCAGTTGCACTTTATCATGTTGGCTTCCTGGCAGTGTCCTGATGATGTCAGCTGTGAGTCAGATTGTGGTCAGCTTTCCTCTGTTTAGACTTGAACATCACTTTCAGCAGCCAGATTATAACATTATAATCTAATCAAATCCAACCTGAAGACTGTGTGAGTTAAAGGAAATGGAAACTGGTTTAATATCATTTGAAGTATTTTATACTTTATTTGTCATCTTTCCATCCATTTCGTGCCTGAGTCACAGGCTAAGCAGCTTCCAGAGGGATGCTAAGGTGTTCCGTAATCTTTCAAAACCTAGACCTGGTTGGATGTGCCCAAAACACCTCACCTAGGAGAAATCCAGGAGCCATCCTAGTTAGATTACCCAAACACCTCAACTTGCTCCTTTCAATATGAAGGAGTAGCAGTTCTACTTGGAGCCCCTCTTGAATGACCAATCTCATTACCCTCTCCAAAGCTAAAGCTAGACACGCTTCCCCTAAAGGGAACCAGCACAGGAGGCCAAAGTGAGTGATAACACACCACCCAGTCATCAGGAGGAACAGCCAGAAGCTGTTCCCACAGAAGAGTTGGCGGCAGCGTCAGCAGCAGCAGCAGCAGCAGGAGATCTTGAAAACTCAACAGATGAAAACACAAAATGAAACAAGAAAGTCTGCATGCAGGAAACCTCTACAGTGGTAGAGACAACACAGCATTTCTCCATCAAAGCAAGTCGGTCTCTTGTTTTTCCTCTCACTCCCTTACATCGACGAGGATGAAGATCTAAAGTGAAAATAATACCACAAGTTGCAATAATTTGAATCACAACTATGTGTTAATAGAAACAAAAAAGTGCTCAAATATGCTCAAGAGGATTAAGAGCTCTCCACTCCCTGGAACAGACCTTCCTGGGGGAGCAGAGAAGTGTGATTCTTTTGAAATTGAAGCAAACCGTCCATGTTTAAAAAGTGGGGCCACCACCCTGGTCTGCAAACCCAAGGGCACTGTCCTTGACTTGCTGCAGTGTGCAAACCAAGGCATCCCCTCAATATCTGAAGCCTGGAGGAATCATCAGTGCTGCTGCTGCAAATCCTTTGTGTCATCACAATAGTGTAAAATCTATTTGACACAGGATTTCGAACTCTGTCAACTGATTAGATTTTTCAGCCATTTTAAAATATGGATTTGCCACTAGGTGGCATCATCTGCAATTTTTTTTTTAGCTTTGGTCAACTCTCTATTTTTGCAATCTGCAAAAAACAAAAACTATACTGATCATGGGATCATAAACGTTCATAGTAACACTGTGCCACCACTGCGGCCACCGCCATCACTACCACCTCTGCTGCAAATCCTTTGGTTGTGTGCCATATTGCAAAAACTATTTGCCGCAAGATTTGGAATTTTGGCACAGGGATAGACTTCCACGAGATCTGGAAAGGATAAGATTTTCAGCAGCTTCAAAAATATGGATTGGCCACTAGGAGGCGTTGTCTTTGTACTATTCTTAAAATACATTGGAGGGACTTCACTACCAACACAGAAATCCTTGAGAGGGCAAAAGCTATTAGGATTGAAGGTGTGCTGCTAAAGACACAGCTGTGCTCTGCAGGGCACGTATCTAGGATGGATGATCATTGTTTGCCTAAAATTGTCCTCTATGGGGAACTATCTACAGAACTATCCACAATTTTTTAAATTCTGGACTCAAGTTTTGTTTCTGATCACATAAAATGGTAGCTTTTAATCTGTCCTATTAGAGTGAGTTTGTATAAAGACAGGTGGGTGACCTGAGAGATTGAGGTAGCCATGACCCCAGGGGTTAGGGAAGTGGTCTGATAGTAAATAGACTGGTACTTAAATAGTGCTTTTTACTACAAGCCTCATTCACACAGAATCAGAATACTTTATTAATCCCCGGGGGGAAATTACTTACACATTGCTTTATTCCACACCTTTAACTATCACACACACATTTACACTCTGATAGACACACTGGGAGCAATTTGGGGTTCAGTGTCTTGCCCAAGGACACTTCAGCATGTAAACTGTAGAAGCCATGGATTGAACCACCAACCTTTGTGTTGGAAGACAACCTGCTCTACCTCCTGAGCCACAGCTGCCCCCGTAGTAGGCAGTAGATCTCTGGTTCAAGGCAAGCTGTACAGTGTTTTCATCCTTGGGTATCACAAAATGCCGTTTTTTTCAGCCACCTGCATCTCCGCATTACACACATATATTACACATGTGCCAAGAGATAACAGTCCAGTGTTAGCGAATACAAAGGTCAAATTAGGAGGTTGGAGGGATGTCAACCAGAAAACCATGGTTCGCATCCTGTTTGGACCTTTGGATGCTTGGCTTTGCTGTTTTTCCACTTGCAGATTAGTTTAATTTTCACTGGCTAGCTTCGCCTTTTAGTTCAGGTTTAGATACCAAAATCCACTCAGTTTGGTTTTGGAAAATATTGCAGTTTGGATTGAAACACACCCTTTAAAAATTGCAATCCTGCATGTGGAAAAATGACAAAATGGGAGTGACATGCCCATCTCACTGATAGCACAACCCAGTGGATAATACACCACTGCCAAAGGACACCTTGTGCATGACTAAAACGCACCAGCAGCTTTTTTTTCAAAACAAAAGCCCTGTTTCCCAGGGCTTTTGTTTTGAAAAAAAAAAGGGAAAACCGTCCCTCACAATACAGTGACAAAGGTCACATTTGTACTGAGAGAAATTAGTCTAAAAAATGTCACAAATGTGCTTGATATGATCTACAGGCGTAACCCTACATACACCCACCCCTGCGTGTGGTGTGCTTTGTGCATATCCTTCTGGCTGCATGCATAGCTGGGTATTTAACCGTCTGTAAGTGAGTTAAAAGAATATCACAAATATTTTTTAGACATTTATACTCACAGGATGCTTTTTTACACACATCTTAGTTTACACTTGTAGGTCACATCATACACCTTTGAGCCACTTTTGAGACTAATTTCCCTCCATACATTTGGAGACAGGAAGGGTGGCGGGGTGAATAAGTTTGTCAGCCAGGGCATTGCAGTTCATGTCCTTTGTGTTTTGCACTTTGCTCTCACTTGCTGTTTAGTTCCCCTTGCATGGGTTTAAAAATCTACTTGGTTAAGTATAGGAAAAGATTTTTGGGTTCAAACCATTAACCCTGATATGCCAGGTGTATTTCAATCTCACAACAAGGGGTCCTTTAAAGTCTTACATTTGGAAGTGAGAACTGTTTTACACTTGCTATAGTTTGTTGCTTCATGGCACAGATGCCAAAATAATTTTGAGAGGCAGCTGGTTTTGACTAAACTGCAGTATTTTGCACTCTGAGAATAAAAAACAGGCTGATGATTATTAAAGCTTCACTGAAGTCAGACTGTGCAGGTTATGTGTTTGAGTGTGTTTTGTAACAAGCAGTGGGACCTTGTGTTTGCTGCCAGCAGAGGTCATCCTGGGCAGCGGCGGGGACTGCATGAATCAGAGCTCTGTGTGTTTCTTTTCACTGAGTGGGCCCTGACGCACCCATAACTGCTGCCTCTGGCTCCTAAGTTAGTTTAAGGTCCAAATTTTGTTCTGAAATTTTCCATACATAAGAAACAAACACCTAGTTTGCAAACTTTCTGTCCCACAATGTCGCACTGAGGCGTAAATAATCGCTTTAAACAAATAGGCTGTTTTCAACATTGCAGCCAAAATTGACACTGACTGACAAGTTTAATATATGTATATTATTTAGTCGACAATACAGCCAGAAATAAAGAAAACCTTAAGCAAAAATTATTTGCAAATTTAATGGAAGAAATGCTTTTTCAAATCATATATTCAATTAAATATGCAAGAACTGGCATTGCGTGGGAGAACAGAAGATCTTCAGCTCCTCATGAAGTGTAACTGCACTGAGCTTTTGTGACTTTTAGCTCTGAAAATCATTCTGCTGGAAGAGAAAGTGGAAAACTGCTCGACAGTCAGAATGACTCAGCTGTCGCTGTCTGATTCTTGTAGACCTGGATCAGACAGCACTTACAAATAATTCCTGCTGTTTGTTTTATGCTGGTTCCAGAGCCAGGTAGGTGGAATTTTTTTCTGCATCCAGCTGAAGCTCCAGGCGCTTTTACTTTCTAAGACGGAAACTCAGTTAAAAGTCAGAGCATTCTAAGAGCAGTTGTGTGAAGGAGACCCATGGAAAGTGTCCCTTCTCCAGCTCTCCTGTCACCTGGAACAAATTATAATCCTGCAGTTTCCAGCTGGAGAACAGTAAGGTCCAGTCAGTGAAAGTAAATCTGCACTTACTGCATGAAGCATTCATTTTTCCATAGTTACTGCATAAACTGGGTACATTCACTCTCTGCTTGGGATCTTATTGAAATATAGGTGAAGTGATGTGCACAGATGAATTTGCAGCAGGACTGTGCTACCATTTTAAAGAATTTAGAGAACATTTCTTTTGTGCGAGGAGTCGAGTCCCTGTCATCAAGTAAACTTGACTCAAAGGCCTCAAAGTCAAAGAGCAGATGTGGCATGGTCACACAAATTTTTTGTCATTTATTAACTGACAGACTCCCATTTGCAAAGAAAACACTGTTAATGCAGAAACACATGTAACTTGCTGTGGTTTCTTCTTCTTCTTTGGGCTGTTAGTGTTTAAAATCTGGTATTTACATAAGGCCAGCTCATGGCCATGCTTTATACTGTAAGGCACAAGCAGTAATATGTATATGTGGCTCTACATGTCACCGCTGCTCATATTAGACAAGGGTCGAGAGATAACTCCAGAGTTGCACACAGATTCAAAATCTATTTTTGCAGCTTTCAGTATCTGCCGTCAGGTACTGCCACTCTGCTCTCTGGGGTACATTTACCCCCAAATCCCTTTCACAAACAGTAACTGACAGCTTGCACTTTTTTCTAAATGTCTAGTCTGGGTTGAAATATACACTATATGGACAAAAGCATTCGGCCTCACCTCTTAATCATTGAATTCAGGTGTTTCATTTGGTCCCATTGTCATACCAAGTGATGCAGTCTGCCTTTACAAGCATTTGTGAAACATGGGTCGCTCTAAAGAGCTCACTGAATTTGAGCATAGTGCTGTAATAGGGTACCGCCACTGCAGCAAGTCAGTTTGTGAAAATTCTTCCCTCTTGGATATTCCACAGTCAGCTTTAAGTGAAATTACTGCAAAGTGGCAGCGTGGCACACCGCGTGAAGTTACAGAGTGAGGTCGCTGAGTGCTGAGGCGGATAGTGCATAAAAGTCACCATTCTGCTAAATCAGTAAGTGCAGACTTTCAAACCTCCTTCGGCATTAACACCAGCAAAGAAAAAGTGTGCTGGGAGCTTCATGGCATGGATTTCCATGGCTGGGCAGCTGCATACAAGCCTTACATCACCAAGCATGGTGCCAAATGTCAGATGGAATGGTATAAAACATGCCACAGCTGGACTCTGGAGTAGTGGAAACATGTTCTGTGGAGCGACAAATCCCAATTCTGCATCTGGCAATCTGATGGATGAGTCTGGGTTTGGTGAATGCCTGAAGAATGTTATCTGTCTGACTACACTGTGTAAAGTTTGGTGGAGGAGGGATGACACTACTGGGTTTATTTTTCTGGAAAATTGTAACGCTCTAGGAAACTAAGACATTTTGGACAATTCTACGCGTTTAAACTTTTTAGGAGCAGTTTGGGGAAAGCCTGTTTCTGTTCCAGCATGGAATACATGAATATAAATTGCTTAAAAGTGTTGCTTATGTTTTAAAAAATACTTTCCAGTAATGCAAGTTTTTGCACATATAGAGAGGACATCATGTGGCTGGCTGATCATGACCATTTAATAACCAATCAAATGTCACTTAAAAAAGCAAAAGCACATTACTTCATTGCAGTTATCTGATAAATATTTCTTGCTTTGTAAGAGATGGTGTGACTGGACCTATAATGCATGTTCAAACAACATAAACATCTGTCCATCTGTGTTGCAGTTTTGCCATCATTCAGGCATGTTTGAGGCTCTAACTGCACTTTTCCTTCTTTGGAAAGTCTGTATTTCTTTTAAATGTAAGTGAATGTATTAACTAGGATGTTATGACTGCACCTGAGATAAGGAAGGACCATCATCATCATTAATAAGTGTTGAAGTTTTCTGAAGGATAAATCGCTGCCAACAGGATGCAACTGTGGAGCCTGAAAAGGAAAAGGAAACGAATTCAAGGGTGAACACCTAAAGTACACAAAAATATCCCAATGCCGCTCAGTCTTCCTGGTTGTGATTTGTTTCCAGGACATGGCTGCTTGACTTTAGACGCCGCACTGGGAGGCCTTTTTATAGTTTTAATACAGAATAGCAGACATTTTAGAGTCTGCTGATCTGTTCAGAGTCTGCCGCTGGCTCTTCATGGAACAACAAGTTAAATATGCACTGACATAACAGGATTTAGTTATTTATTGTTCAATAACTCTACACACTTGCGTAACAAGCTTAACAAACAATGGCTTACTGAGTCTGTGAAGGTGGAAAGGTTGTGTAGTTTTTGGACTCTGCTGGTAAAGGTCTGTGAAAACAGAGCTGAGGTCCATAAAGCAGCGTCTCTTTCCCTTAAAAGGTCAATGGATCATTATCAACAAGAAGTACAGGCTGATTTTCTTCAGAAAGTACACACACACACAAAGATGATTACCACCACCTCAGGAACATGTTTGTCATGACAACTGCCTCCCATCCTTCCTCAATTCCCATGTGAGGAGGTGCAGAAATAGAAAAACACCCTGGAGAGGGACTGAGTTTGTCTCTAAATGAAGCTTCCTCACTGCAGACATCTAACATCTGTTAGTGTTTATATTAACGAGTTTTAAACGAGCAAAACATTTTCAACAGGAACTTCCTATTATAACAGACTCAATACTACATTCACCTCTGCTGCACTTTGTTCATTTGCATCCACTGCCAGTTTCTACAAGAGCTGTAGATTTCAGGAGTGCTGCAGGGAACAAACACTAGTATTTAGAATACACACATTTACTGTATAGCTAGACCCAGACATAGGTGTAGGTTTTGAGTGGTGCACTGAGGGGTGGACACTTGAGGTTGGAGGTATGGACCCAGGTTGTTGTTGTTGTTGTTCTTGTTCTTCTTCTTCGCCACAGCGGATCATCTGCCTCCATCTCATCCTATCCCTTGCATCCTCTTCCCTCACACCAACCCTCTGCATGTCCTCCTTCACTACATCCATGAATCTTCTCTGTGGTCTTCCTCTTCTCCTCCTGTCTGGCAGCTCCATCTTCAACATCCTTTGTCCAATATGTCCACTATCCCTCCTCTGAACATGTCCAAACCATCTTAGCCTTGCCTCTCTGACTTTGTCTCCAAACGTCTCAACATGAGCTGTCCCTCTGATGTATTCATTTCTAATCCTGTCCATCCTGGTCACTTCCAGGGAAAATCTCAACATCTTCAGTTCTGCCACCTCCAGCTCTGCTTCCTGTCTTTTTGTCAGTGCCACCGTCTCCAAACCATACATCATAGCAGGTCTCACTACCATCTTGTAAACCTTCCCTTACACTCTTGCTGCTATCCTTCTGTCACAAAGCACCCCTGACAC
>VUQH01040592.1:0-12041 GCA_015106775.1 Etroplus canarensis
TGTGTGTGTGTGTGTGTGTATATATATATATATATATATATATATATATATATATATATATATATATATATATATATATATATATATATATATATATATATAATGAGGGGTGGCTTGAGACTTTTGCACAGTACTGCAGGTCAGTTCTTGTGTTTGTCAGATAACATTTTCAGAAAGGCCAGAGCGTGGTCACCTGCATCAGGCAGAATGTGTCACAGCAGGGGCAATGCTTGTTGCTTTCCATTGTGAAAGTTCAACATATAATATTAATATGAACTCATCACCCACCACAACTGAGTAATGCCATGGTTTTGCGGGGTTCAGTGGATCTGAATCCAAAGGCCTTTCTCCTCTGATCAGTAGAATAAGATAAAGAAATTACTAACAGATCACTGAATCAATACAATGCTGCTTTCAGGCAGGAGATGCTGCATTCTAAAATTATGTGGTGTATTTGGCTGAAACAAAGTGTAAAATATTCTAAAGGTGTAAAATATTAATACCACAGGAAGGGAAGTGCATGGCGTGATTAATGACCTCTTGCAGGAGATCTGATTGTGTGAGTACAATAGAAGTATAAAGAGTGTGATGTAGAGCACATAACTGAAGGAAAGCATTCATGGGATTTCTGCTCCACTGACAGGGTCCCTGCCTGTTCATGTGTTTTATGGGCTGCCGTAACTCTTGACGCCCTCTCTGACTATTCTGGCGGTGTTTCGTTTCTGCTGAAGTAACGCAGCAGTTTGGGCTTACAGGGCTACAGATGAGTTTACCGATGCAAGGGGCTGGATGTTCCCAACCTCCTTATGACCGGGCATGACCCCTCCACTGTCTTTTTCCCTTTGCCATAAATTTTGAGCGAGGTATTATAGGCTTTCATTTGGCAAGCCCGTTTAGTCACCATCGGCCTTTGGCTGGAGGAGCCTCCAAAACAAGAGCCCCGCAGCACAAAGGTCTGCGTGCTGAAGCTGATGTTTTGCAGGAGGCAGCCCCTTTCTCCATGACAGTCCCTGCCCCGGAGGTTGACGTGGTGTCAAGCCCAGGTGCCTCGGTGGCTCAGCTCCTCTCTGCATTCCAGACAGGCCAGATCCGGGCTCTGACAGGCTCGGTCTGTGGGGAGAGGCTGAGTCCAGACGCTGCTTTGACCCTGCTGCCCTTCTGTATGTTGTTTACCTTCAGGTGTTGGCACCCGCTCAAAAGGAAAAAAACAGGGATGTCTGCTTCTACCTTTCCCAGACAGGAATCAGAAATTGACAATGCCGGGGCTCAAAACACCTCAGCCAGACCATGTGGGCCCTGTGGGGCTGCCAAGAGCTGACTGGAGCTTGACCATAGCTTAAGCAGGTTCTCCAGACCAAATGTACCAGGATTCATCTTTTTACCTTGACAAGAAAAAGAACATTTTAATCAATCAAAGTGTCTCCGTTGCAGCCTTAAGGAAAAGAAAAACACTTTGGACGACACTCAGTGTTAAACTTGCCTTTTAATTCATGCAGCTCTCAAGTGTATAATGAGCGGCTGTCAGGTTATGCAGCATTTGAATAAACTTGAACTCCGAGCAAACCTTCAATTACTTCAGGAATAAAAAGAAAAGGGAAGAAATCATCCATGTTGGCAGTCCCTCTGTAAGCGCGCTCTAAATAATTGCCTGTGTGGGCAGGACCAAACTGCCACCTCGGTGCACCTTGCTTCAGTGTGTGTGTTTTTTTTTATTATTATTATTAACGTGATTTGATATCATTTTCTTGCTTTTCGTCCAACAATGTGATGTCCAAATGGGAACTGGGAAGGACAATAAAGATTTAAATACATCTGGCCTTTCAAATCAGAGGTTAAAAAGACCGGACGCCGGTTACAGCAAACATACTTCCTCGCCGTTCGGGTTGCTTCTCACTGCTTCTTTCTTAGTGCGCATTAGTGCATGAGTAATTATGGAGAATTATTCAACGGGAGCATAATTATGCAAAGTCTTTTAAATGACGGACAAATCTGTTGCATTATGCTCATTGTTTTGCAAATGCGGTTGATGATTCTGTTATCTGTCTCTTGCTCTGCAACACCTGTTTTGGATAATTAAAACAAACTCTGACACGGGATTATGAGGGTGGCAATCAGCTGAATCACGAATGCCATTCAACCTCAGAAAATAGTCAGCTAATGGCTGTCCACAGGTGATTTCTAGTTTTCATGAGAACAGTCTGGGCAGCTGCCGTGTGGGCGGCACACGCCGAACCAGAGCGCAAGTCTGGGTTTTGAATCTGCTGGTCTTTGACTTCACTGTGCAGTGTTGTATTTTTAGTATATTCATAAAAAAGGCATCTTATGTTCATAATCTTTTATACAATGCTCAAAGACATCCACAGTCCTGCTCATCTCTCCTTGTTCACTACAATAATATGAGACCTGCAGTGTAGCTTTGATCCTAACTGTGGACGGAAAAAAAGTAGTTATTTATGATGGTGTAACTTTTGCTTTCATTATCACATTTGTGCAGTTTCTATTTTATGAAGCTTCGGCTTCAGCCGAAGCTCTGAAGAAAGTTATGTTTGCATTTAGCAGAAATAAACTCCGCTACTGTAACGTTTTTCTTTCAACCTTTCAGTCGACCAAATAGATTTAGCATATAGATTTACACTTAGCAGCCACTTCACAAGGTACACCTGTTCAACTGTTCATTAATGCATATACAATAAGTCAGTCACACAGCAGCAGCTCAGTGCATTTAGGTGTGTAGACATGGTCAAAATGACCTGCTGAAGCTCAAACCGGGTATCAGAATGGAGAAGAAAGGCAGTTTAGGTGACTTTGAATGTGGCATGGTTTTGCCAGACTGAAAAACTGTGTTGCTGACTGCGAAGAGCATCTCTGAATGCATGGCACATCAAACCTTGACACAGATGGGCTCCAGCAGCAGAAGACCACACCGGATGTCAACTAAGAACAGGAAACTGAGGCTGCAGTTCGCACAGGTTCACCAAAATAGGACAGTAGCAAACTGGAAGAATATTGCCTGGTCTAATGAGTCTCGGTTTCTGCTTCAACATTTGGATCTTTTATTTTCAACACGAAAGCGTGGATCCAGCCTGCTTTGTATCAATGGTTCAAGCTGGTAATGGTGATGTAATGTCGTGGGAAGTATTTTCTTGGCACATTTTGAGCCCCTGATTTCCAAGTGTGCATCATTTAAATGGCACAGTTTACGTGAGTGTTGTTGTTGACCATGACCATCCCTTTATGGCCACTGTGTATCCATCTACCTGATGGCTGCTTCCAGCAGGAAAACACACCAGGTCACAAAGCTCAAATCATCTCAGACTCATTTCCTTGAAAATGCTATTGAGTTCATTGTACTCGAATGACCTCTGCAGTCATCAGATCTCAATCTTTTGAGACATCCTAAAGTTTCTAGAAGTAGAATGGAAGGCTGAGCCTTCACCTATCAGGCCCTCCGTCTCCTTTGGAACCAGCTCTCAGTCTGGATTTGGAAGACAGACACCCTCTCAATATTTAAGATTCGGCTTTTTGATAAACATCTGTTAGTTATGTTGCGTTAGGTTTAGGCTGCTGGGGGACTTCCCATGATGCACTGAGCATTGAACTCTTCTCTTTCACCTCACCCCCAACCGGCTGAGGCAGATGGCTGCCCCTCCCTGAATCTGGTCCTAACGCAAATCTCTTCCTGTGAAAAGGGAGTTCTTCCTTCCCAAGTGCTTGCTTATAGGGGATCGTCTGATTGCTGGGTTTCCTCGGTTTATACTTTCAGTATGAAGCACCTTGAGGCGGGTTTTGTTGTAAATTGGTGCTATATAAATTAAATAAAATTGAAGTGAACTGACTGACTCCAGTATGGAGCCCTTTGAGGTGTGGTGGAACAGGAGGTTCACATCATGGATGTGCAGCAACTGTGTGATACTATCATGTCAGTATGGACTGTTGGAATGTTTCCAGCACCGTTCTGAATTGTTGAATCTCTAGCATGAAGAATTAGGCAGTTCAGAAGGCAAAATGGGTACCTAATCAAGTGGCTGGTGGCCATAGTGTATAACGTAGATACAAGCAAACATGAAGACATTTAGTCACTGTTGTATTTACCAAGAAAAAAACACTAACTGGTTATTTATTAATTGCTTCTTGATACCAAAGGGTAAAATTTTTGCTGTGAGTGTAGTAGCCCATGGTTTTGTAGCTAGATGCTCCTAAATGCAGCGCATGCAGGCACTCATAAAGTTACCATTATGAAAAGAGGACAGTTACCAAGACACATGTGTGATTGTGTCTGTTCAAGACATGACTCAACATACCAACATTTTCCACAAGACAAATAATAAATTCAGTTATATACAAAAAATAGGAGTTGCATTTCAGACCCTCGGAGTGATGGGATTGAGGGTTAAGCTTGGTTTCAGGCCTTAAATCAAAATTAAGTTTGGGGTTAGGGTTTGGCATTGAGCGGTGAATGTTAAACCTAGTGATAGGCAGCTTGGCAGTGATTTCATGTCAATGAATATCCTACCAATGGCAGCCAGACAAACACGCCTGTGTGTGCATGTGGGCCATGCCACCTAGACGAAGAGTGGAACAGGCAGCGGTCACTGCAGGGGAAACGCTGGTAACACAGAACGACTTCTGGCCAAAATAAGAGAACAACATCAAACTCAGCACCGCTTAGTCAGGCCCTCTGCAATATACCCATCAAGTCTGAAGCAGATTGGATGGATGGTTGTCAAAAGAGGCAAGGAACAGATAGACAGAGTGATGGGCACAAAGCTCTCTTAAATTATTAGTAGGATAAATGTCAAAGTTGTCTTTTTAATAAGAATTTGTACATGAACTTAACCAAAATCCTATGGACTTGGGAAGCTGCAGACTCCAGATTTCTCATACACTTTATGGACAAAAAGTATTGGGCCAGAGTTCTTAATCATTGAACTCAGGTGTTTGATTGTCTCCTATTGCCAGAGGTGTATAAAATAAAGCGGCCTTTACAAATATTTGTGAAAGAATGGGTCACTCTAAAGAGCTGGCTGAATTTGAGTGTGGTACTGTAATAGGATGCCACTGTTGCAAACAAGTCAGCTCAAGAAATGTCTTCCCTCCTAGATATTCCATCAGCAGCTGTAAGGGGTATTGTTAACAAAGTGGAAGTATTTAGGAAGCACAGTATCTCTGTCACAAAGGTAAAGACATGTAAAGTTACAGAGCGGGGTTGCCGAGTGCTGGGGTGCATCTAACATAAAAGTTACAAACAATGGCTCAGTAACTGCAGAGTTTCAAATCTCCTCTCGCAATAACATCAGCACAAAAAATGTGGACTGGGAGAGTTAGTTAGCATGGCCAAGGAGCTGCTTGCAAGCCTTTTATCACCAAGCATAAAGCCAAACATCCTATGAAGTGGTGCAAAGCGTGGCTGGAGCGGTGGAAAGGTGTTCTGTGGAGTGATGAATCATGCTTCCCTATCTGGCAGTCTGATGGATGAGTTTTGGTTTGGTGAATACCAGGAAAATATTACCTGCCTGAATGTGTCAACTGTAAAGTTTGATGGAGGAAAGATAATGATATGGGGTTGATTTTTCTGGGGCTGGCCTGGGCCCCTTAGTTCCAGTGACGGGAAAGCTCAATGCTTCAGCTTAACCAAGACATTTTGGATAATTCTATGCTTCCAGCTGTGTGGGAACAGTTTGGGGAAGGCTTTTTTTCTGTCCCAACATGACTGTGTCCCAGCACACAAGACAAGCTCCATAGAGCCACTGTTGTATGAGTTTGATGTAGATGGACTTGACCGGCCAGTACGGAGCCCTGACCTCATCCCTATCCAACACCTTAAGGATGAATCAGAATGAAAACTGCAGCCAGGGCGAAATGAAATTACTGAAAACTAATGATACAAGAATCAAAGGTAGATAAACTTCTGAGCACCAATGTGTATTATATACAACAAGTAAATTAACATAATAGGCTAATGCTTTTTACCTAACTTTAATTACATACTGTCTTGGGAAGAATTGAGTTAACATCGTGCTGATGTTTGTTTTTCACCAGTTCCTTGGATTTCCAAGGACCCCAGCTGGTATATGTTGCATTTTATTTTTAAAATATGTTGGTAGGAAATATTTGAAGGAAGAATGAAAATGTTTATTTCTATGAATGGTTTCAACTATGAAATGTACTATGCTATTGATATGTACATATACATCATTTATGAAGTCAGAGTTGTCGGTAATCAGTCCCTAAGAGCTCAGCGCGCTTCTACTTAAGCTCCCTCCAACAGATACTGACGTTTGTAGACGTATCTGACGAGTTCTAACATACAGCTACCATATAATGGCGTATGTGTTGCATATGAATGGGCTTCAAGTTGAAAAACACGTGAACCATTTACAAAAAACATGAAGTATATGTTTTTGCCATCAGGACATATGATACTATAGAACACTGGAGCTTGAAAGTGAACTTCTAATCATTCCAATCAGACATTTCAGTTCAAATTGCAGATTTCTGCACTCTCTCACACTTCACTTTGCAAATTTTCTGAATTTGGTTGGTGCATAAGGTTCTTCCTGAGTTGCTTCTACCTAGTTTCAAACATGCCAATAAATCCTTAAGTAATGCGTAACATCTGTAGCAGTTTCTACAATGTTCACCAGCTGATATCCTGCGCAAAATTTGATCTCAGTAGACAATAATTGCCTGTCGGTGATCATGCTCACGGCTGAATTATCCACATCACTGTGAAGATAAAGTTGGTGCAGCCTGCTGCGTATCTCCTACTGATGGATTACGCTGTCTGTCTTCAATTAGCTCGTCTCAATGCTTCAAATGGACCATATGTTGCATTTGTTGCAGGCAAACTGTTGAGCTGGTGATCAGCTTCACAGCAGTTACATTGAAATCTTATGTAACAATAACAATTGAGCACTTTGTAAGAAGTTATTTGTGTATTGCTACTTGATTTACTTTAGTTGAATATAAATTATGGCTTCCAGCAAGGCTGCTATTTTTACATGGCTCAATGAAAAATCCTTTCTCTTGCAAAGTGCACTGGATGTCCTCTATTGTGCCAACACCCGTCAGCTCGATTTTCATTTTGTAGAAGTGGACAGGCTTGCAAGGAAGCAAATCTCGTGAGTGGGGCAGGCAGTGAGCAAAGGCTGTATTTCGGCCAAAAAAACTCACTTCTCAATGTGTTGTGCGCCGGAACACATTGTCAGGTCCAACTCTTCTGCTGCAGGTTCTCCCTCAGATGCCTGAGCATGTTGCAAATTCCAGATCCTTGTGAATGTTGAAGAAATGTTTGAAAGAGAACTTATTTGTTCCCTGCACAACTTTGAAGACTCTGGTGGAAGTGGTGATGATGGGCTTCCCGTAGGGTGATCAGTTCAAATCAACCCCAATTCCAAAAAAGTTGGGACGCTGCGTAAAATATAAATGAAAACACAATGCAATGAACAGCAAATCTCATTAACCGACATTTTATCCACAAAAGTAGTAAATCAAATGGCAGCAATACGTCTTCAAAAGGTTGGGACAAGGTAAGCAAAAGGCTGGAAAAGTAAGTGGTAATAGAAAGAAACAGCTGGAGGAACATGTAACTTATGAAGTGAACTGGCAACAGGCCAGTAATGTGATTGGGTATAAAAAGAGCACCTTTGAGAGGCAGCTTTCCAGTAAAAGAAGTAAAGATGGCCAAAGGTTAAGCAATCTGTGGGAAACAGCATCTATAAATTTCAGATTAATGTTCCTCAGCATAAACCTGCAAGGACTTTGAATAGGCCATCATCTACCGTACATTCTGTGGTCAAATGAATTGGAATTTGACAATCTTTTTTGGAAATCATAGATGCTGCATCCTCTGGACTAAAGAGAAGAGGGAGCATCCACCGTGTTATCAGCAGTCAGTTCAAAAGTCACATCACTAATAGTATTGAGGCCCATTATTACCTATTGCACATTTGGAAAGGCATATACAGGTTTAAGAGCAGACCATGACTTTTTCAGGGAAGGCCCTGCATATTTGAGGCAATGCTGAACCACATATTGTTGCTATTAAAACAGCATAGCTTCATTATAGAGGAGTCTGAGTGCTGGACTGGTATATCTGTAGTCCAGACCTTTCACCAGCTGAAAACATTTGTCTCATCCATCCATCCATCCATCCATCCATTCATCCATCCATCCATCTATCCATCCATCTATCCATCTAGCCATCCATCTAGCCATCCCTCCCAGATAACTGAGCTCCTAATCTTATCTCTAAGGCTGACCTTAGACACCCTTTGGAGCAAACCCTTTTCTGCTGCTTATATCTGCGATCTAATTCTTTTGGTCACTACCCAGAGCTGATGACCATAGGTGAGGGCGGGAACGTAGCTCGAACAGTAAACTGAAAGCTATTCCTCCGATCTGCACAAAACAAAAACCAAACTGATCGTGGGTCCTTATACGTTTATGGCGACACCATGATGTGGCTGACTCCATTGCTGTCTGCTGTTGCCACAGCTGAAATTAGTAAGATATGTTGAGAAATAATATGGAACAAACTTCACTAGTGCATTAAAAAAGAAGGAAAAACTTGACCATGACATCTAGCCTCATATCACTTCAAGTGGGATCAAGTTGCATTAGCATTCATGAAGAAACTGCAGGTTTTCAGCCTTTAGTGGCTGCATAGCAACCATGGGGAACTAGTTAGCGATGTAGCATTATATTTAATCTTTTATTATTTCCTCTACTCACTACTGTCTTCCTTTTTTTCCTCCTCTTCCTCTTTCCCTTTATTTGTTTTTCACTTCCAGAACTAAAAATCCTCTTTTGTTTTGCTGAGTGACTTTCGTTGTCATTAAGTTTGTTTGAACAAATTCATGCAAGTGATGGCCTGCCTTATGTGGTGACATGGGGGTTGCTGTGGCTCAGGAGGTTTTGCCCTCTAGCCAGAAGGTTGGCAGTTCGATCCCTGACTGCTCCATTCTACATGCCGATGTGTCACTGAGCAAGACGCTGTACCCCAAATTGCTCCGGATGCATCCTTCGAAGTGCGGGTGTGTGTCGTGGTTAAAAATGCAATTAAAGCCATAGAATAAGCGCTGTATGAATATGTGTGTAAATGAATGAATGAGGCTTGCAGTTAAAGCACTTTGAGTGCTTAGTTAGAGTCAACAAGCAATGTGTAAGTCCCAGTCCATTTACCATGAACAGCTGGGCTGATGTGCGGTGATTAAAGATTTTCAAATTTCAAGCCGTGGGTGCATAACAAGCTAATAAATGATACATGTGTAAAACACACTATCAAAGTCTGACAGGCAGCTGACGGGCACTTTCTGACCACTTCCATTGTTTTTTGTAGCCTGTGATTTGATGACTGGGGTGCGTATGCATGATGTTGTGCGTGTTTATTTATTTATTTATTTATTTATTTGGCCATAGCTGTAAGAGGGCCAGAATGATTTACAGCTTGCACAACCCCTCAGAGCTCAATTTACTGTCAAATCTAGCATGCAGAAAGAGGGTAAGCAACCATTAAATGGTTGTAAAAGACAATCAGTAGTCCTCTCCAACAAATGGCTGATCTGCACTTGTGTCATAGTCTTAAAGAGCAAAGGTGAGAAAACAAAAGTATAGATCCAGCTAGATTGTTCTATTGCTTTAACTGTAATGTAAGTAAAAGTAATCCTTTCTCAGCAAACGTGTTCATCCTGGAGTCAAAGTCAATAAACAATTAAATGGATTAAAATAGCCTCTTCAGTCTGCCACCGTTCACTTATGGAATGAAAATAGCTCCTCATTCACTGGTTTCTATCACAAAGAAGTGGTTGGTAAAGTATGTGTCGAAGCATTTCACTCCCTAACATATACTCCCACACAGAACAAGAGCCATGCTATAAACCAAGCCTTCCTGGCTCACAAAGAGAGAGAAAAGGAGAAAAATCCCATCTAGAAGGAAATCTTAAGCAGATGCATAGAAGCAGGAAAATCCCCCTGGATAAGCCGTTATGGTGTGAAAAGCTCTCTCTGGTTATGAGCTGACAACACACTGCCTTTATTAAACATGGGTTTCATCTGTGACAGATCTAGAAAGGTATTTCAGAGATGCACCGCAGGTTACACCTAACTCGGATCCTCCTTTACGGGCTATTCATTGCATTTAAACCGTGGCGGCAGAAAAATAAGATGAGATTCAGGCCTCCAATCTTGCCCTTGGTATTCCAGGTTCATGCTTGACAACATATTTACCACTTGATATGTGCTCAGTGCACACCTGAGCTCTAACAGGCTTACATTTCTCACCAGTGTTACATCCACAGGATTCAAAAATCTCTTTCGCATCCATTTTGAGCAAAGCCAAGGTATAATCATGTCAATCTACAGTAATCCTTTATACGTCCTCTGTGAAAAGTGTGAATGTTGCACTTTTACAAGGACTCCTCTTGAAGGATAAATGCACTTTATTACAACTTAAATCTTGTTCTGTTATTTTTGGCAGTAATTCCTATTGTATATACTGACCACTTACAGACCAACTTCTTGCTTAACCATTACTAGACTTTGGGCATTTGTGCACACACAGTTTTTTTTTTCCCTATGATGAAGGAATATCAGTGTTTTGGCTTCAAATACAGTGGATTGGATGATCTAGATAAACTCTTGGTCCAAGTACAACCTCCTATTTTATCCCACTGCTCTGTCTCTCCCCACTGGACTTCACCGTTGCTTCACTTACAGTCATTTCTTACTCCACAATGATGTATGTACTAATGTACTTTACTTGGCATCTTGGTTTCAGGCATCCAGACCTTGATCTTGAACAGGATTAAGATCTGCACCCTGGTCTCTGTCACCAGCTAGACCAGGAACCTTACCTTGCTCATGACCAGGACCAATGTTTGGCCTTCTGGGCTGTCCTCTAGCTCGAACTTTGGCCTGTTGGTTGAACAATTGCTCTATCCTTAGCTCAACCACACCCAGATGCCTGCCAATCATCTGGGTCTTTTATTCATTGAATAGGGGCCTGCACTTTTTTAAATTGCTCTGAGGCTGTGTATCACTTTGATCTGGAAATATATAAGTCCTCAAACTCAGAATCACTATTGTCTCTCAAAATGATCCTCAGTGCTTTGGCGGTTGCAGATCTTGCAACACTCCTAGCTATATTTACCAAAAAGAAGATGAAAGGGACACAGTAAAATGCCTTATCCAGTTTCACAGAGGTAAAATGTAGGAGGTGTGCTTTGGAAGTATGGGGTGTCTGGCCCATTGTTAGGTTTATCCAATCCCTGTACAACCATTGTGAGTGCTTGGTTTGCATTGCTGATAAAAAGTCAGACCTTTTCCTTGTGGGTGTTGGACTATCAGGGCTGCCCTTTGTCAGTATCTCAGGGTCTTGTTCCCGAGTGAAAGAAGGAGGGAGCATGAGATTGACAGACCAGCGCAACATTGGCAGCAATGCAAACCCTGTAACGGTCTGTTGTGGTGACAAATGAGTGTAGAAGCAAAACTCTTGATTTACCAGTCGATCTACTTTCCTACCCTCAACTATGGTCCTGAGCTCTGGGTAGTGACCAAAAGGGTAAGGTCGAAAATAAAAGCAACTGAAATGAGTGTCCTCCAAAGGGTGACTGGGCTCTCCTTAAGAGATAGGAAGAGGAGCTTGGTAATCCAGGATGGGCTCAGAGTAGAACTACTACTCCTCTACATCAAAAGAAGGCGGTTGAGGTGGTTTATCTCCTATGTGAGATATTCCTCCAGGAGGAGGCCCGGGGCAGACCCAGGACACACCCTAGAGATCGTATCTCTCAGCTGGCTTGGAAATGCCTTGTTGTCCCTTTAGAAGAGCTGGAAGAGGTGGCTGGAGAGAGGGAGGTCTGGGTATCTCTGCTTAGGCTGCTGCCCTCACAACCCAAACCCAGAGAAGTGGCAGAGGATGGATGGATGGATGGATGGATGGATGGAATTACAAAATATAACTTTTCACCAATATGTTCGATAAAAGTGGCCTAAAGTAATAAAAGTAGCTCTTGTAAGTATCATTGACCCCAGAGGAAATGATC
>VUQH01040592.1:12091-23902 GCA_015106775.1 Etroplus canarensis
ATCATTGACCCCAGAGGAAATGATCATTATGAAATAAATATGAAAATTGCTATTATTTACATGTTGCTTCACAATTTTTTTTGGGGGGGTCTTTATGGCAGAGAGACAGACTGACAAACTCCTAAGATTTTGGCTTGATATAACAGTAATAGAATAGTATACAAAAGAATATGCTCGGGATCCAGTCGGACCACACTCGCCAAGATGAAGGTTAAACAACATAGAGCATAACACATTTTTTATCAAACCACCCACTTTTTCAAGTGAGTGTAAATACGGGAACAGAATGTTTTCAACTAAATTCCAGGCAATAATACTTACGGTTGCAGAGCCCTTTTTTAATAATATCTGCATTAGGCCTGTGAACCATAGACGCCACCAGGTTTCCTGTTTTTTTCTTGTTAGGTAATGCCTTTCCAGGTTTTTACAACAGTATTTGTTAGTTGTTGTCTGTTTTATGCAGAAAAGCTGGTTGATTGACTTGGCCAGTCCAAACGTTAGATTTTTTTCCCTGTCTTTGGCTTAGGTGGCAGCATGTTTTGGATCCACTGTCTTATTGCATAATAAAGTTACTCCTGGTGAGTTTGGATATATTTCTGTGTAAATTTGCAGATAATTATTTCTGTAGACTTGTGCATTCACTCTGCTACCATCATAAGCTACATCGTCAATAAAAAAGACTGAGCCTGCTCCAGAAACAGCCATGCGAGCCTAAGTCATAACAAAGCCTCCGCCATGCTTCACAGACAAACTTGCAAGCTTAAAATCATAAGCAGATCACTTCTTTGTTAATCTTTCCCTAATCAGTCCATAAAACTTTGTTCAAGAACTGTTGTGTCTCATCTCTGTACTTTATTTTTGCAAATTCCAATTTGGCTTTCTGATTTTTATTACTGATGACTGGTTTGCATCTTGCAGCATGGCCTCCATATTGTCATTCTCTCACTGTTCTGCTTTAAACAGTGAACTGTAATATTTTCACTCCTGCTCTTTGGAGGTTGTTCATGATGCTGCACATTGTTGTTCTGGTGTTTTTCATTACCTCTCATAGCAATTATCTGCCATCAGCTGTTTTCCTTGGATGACCGGTTCGATGCCTGGTGGCTCTGCGGTTTCCTTCTCTTTCAGGAGATTCCGAACTGTGGAATGTTTTTTAAATACCCCTGATGGATTGTGCACCTTTTCTCAGCTTCAGGATGGCATGCTTTTGCCCCACAAACAGGCTTTCTGGTATTCATGTTGGTCTACCCTTCTTAACTAGAAGAAACTAACTGGTTTTATTCAAAATATGTTATGTCCTATGGTTAACATATCTAGATGTAAATACTGTAAAGATCTTGTGGCTTCGGTTCAGGAGGTAGAGGTTTCATATCTCGTCTCGTCTTCTACCGCTTTTCCGAGGGTCCGGGTCGCGGAGGCAGCAGTTCGAGCAGCCACCTCCTCCAGCTCTTCAGGGGGGACACCAAAGCGTTCCCAGGCCAGCTGGGAGACATAATCTCTCCAGCGTGTCCTGGGTCTTCCCCGGGGTCTCCTCCCAGAGGGACGTGCCCGAAACACCTCAAGTGATCCTGATCAGATACCCGAACCACCTCAACTGGCTCCTTTCGATGTGAAAAGTATGATCTCCCAGCTTATATTCTGCAACTTCATTGTGCAACATACTAAAAACCCAAAACTATGCTTTGTGTGTCTGTGCATGTGTGTGTGTGTGTGTGTGTGTGTGTGTGTGTGTGTGTGAGAGAGAGAGAGAGAAAACATGCTGTATAGATGGAATATATAAAGGACCATGTGAAAGGGTTAATGCACTGTTTAGTGTAAGTCTAGACGGGTCAATAAGATCAGTAAGGCACCACAGAAATGCAGTTCATTTGCTCTGCCAAACAGAAGACACTGTGGGTTTAGACTGACACCCAAGTGATGGATTGTAAATGAAATTCTCAAGGTCCCTTCTTGATAAATTACCACTTGATCCCTTAAATATTTACTCAGATTCCCAGAGTAAAATTTAGGGCTTGCAAAACTAATGGTTTCCAGGAGCATTTTTTTTTTATTTATTGCAAAGAACAGAATCAGTCAAGTTCTGGTTTACAGCAGAGGTCCTAAGCCTGCAAAAAAAGAAAGAGAAAAGAGACAACGAGAGGGAGCGAGAAAGAGAGAGAGAAATGGAGCACATCATTTTTTTTCTTATATTTAATTACAAAAAAAAAAATCAAATCCAGTAAATAGTGGAAAACATGCAATTTATTTAACCAGAAGCCATCCCTCTCCTCACCCTCCTCCTCCTCACTACAGCTATTGAATGTTAATGTCAGACCATAAAGCCATCAGTGTAGCTTTTAATAGTCATTTTGAAATCCATGTGCAACAAGCTTAAGGAAACTAATTCGGGGGTGCATTTGTACACTAATGATTGTAATATGCCCTGTGATAGACTGACAACCTGTCCATAGTGTACCCCACCTCTCACCTTATGACTGAGGGGCGCCACATACCCCCAGCACCCTGATCTGGATAAGCGATTAAGGAGATGAATGGAGAAATGTGGTATTCTGTTTTGTCTTTTACCTTTTTTCTCTTGTGGTAAGCATACATATATACATACATACGTACAGCACTGTGCAGAAGTCTAGAGACACCCCTCATTTCTTCATATGTTGCTCAAAAAAAAGGAAATAAGTGCAACGATTTACTGAAAAGCGCAAACATAAGTGAAATTAAGGAAAACGAGGTGCAGAGTTTGTACTATTCCAAGAACTTTAATGACCACCTTTATTCATCAACACAACCTGAATTCTATTAGCCAAGCTTTGTTGTCATTTCTTTAAGTTGTCCTCAGGATTAGTTCTCCAGGCTTCTTGAAGGACATTCCAAAGCGCTTCTTTGGATGTTGGCTGCCTTTTGTTCCATGACCCAAAACTTTA
This sequence comes from Etroplus canarensis, assembly GCA_015106775.1. Classification (NCBI taxonomy): domain Eukaryota; kingdom Metazoa; phylum Chordata; class Actinopteri; order Cichliformes; family Cichlidae; genus Etroplus; species Etroplus canarensis. The sequence continues at coordinate 15,013 of VUQH01040592.1, forward strand.
GATTTGGATTCATCACAATATAAGACATGTTGCTGCTGATTTTCAGTCTATTTCTTGTGCAGTTTGACATACCTCAGCTTTCCCTCCCTGCTTCCCTTAAGAAAGAGAAACAGAGACCCACCCTTCCATTGAAACCATTTCTGATTCTGATGAGGCTTCAGCAATCAACCAAAGGGCCAGATCCATCTCTCAGGTCCTGTGTCAGGTCTTTGCTGGATTTTTTTCCTTTTTCTTAAGGACATAACTTAAGAAATGCCACCCTGGGCATGCCTGATCTCAATTAGTTGGGTGTGGTTATTACTTGCATGGGTGACCCCAGGAATCCCAGGTGCTCAGGAGGTAAAGTGGGTCACCTTTCAACAGGAAGGTTGGCGGCTCAATCCCTGTCTTCTCCAGTCTACATGCGGAAGCATCCTTGAACCCCACGTTGCTCCCGATCCAGTGTGTGTGAATGTGTGTTATAGCTAAATGTGCTTAAAGGAATAGAATAAAGTGCTGTATGAATGTGTGTGTGACTGGGTGAATGAGGCTTGTAGTCAAAGTGCTCAGTCAGAGTAGGAAAGCGCTATATAAGCATCAACCCATTTGCCATACTTTCGATACCGTTCATCTGCTGTAGATTTTGAGGCCTGACCCTTCTTCTGTCTTCCACTTGTTCAGCTTCCTCAAACTTTTTAAGGACACACCATGCCAAGATATGCCAAGTTTTCGGCTAATAGCGCTTTGGGAGTCACATTCTATGCCTGTGGAACTGTTATCTTTGACATTTTTCATATATTCAGCCAAAGCAATGGAAGCAAATGTTGTGTTTTTGTCACAGGCTGTTAGTGGCTCTGAATGTGGAGTAGGTTGTCTTCCATCCAAAAGGTTGGTGGCTCAAGCCCCGGCTCCTCCAGCCTACACGCCAAAGCATCCTTGGGCAGGATGCTGAGCCCCAAATTGCTCCAGATGCATCCACTGTAGTGTGAATATGTGCATGTGGGAGTTAAAAGGCAGTTAATGGCATAGAAAAAAGTACTGTAGGAATGGGTGACTGAAGCTTGTAGTAAAAAGCACTTTGAGTGCTCAGTTACAGAAGAAAAGCGCCGTATAACTACCAGTCCATTTAGTAACAAAGTGCCAAAAGACACGATTTAAAACTGGTTCATTGTTCAGTTGTCTGTTCTGTGTGAACACAGCACTTGTTCATCCTTTGTGTCTGATTCCTTTTTTATATTTGAATGATTCATAGGTCAGTGTTAAGTAGCTTAACAAACAAAAAAAATTGTCTGAAAATGAGCAAAAATGCAACCAATGAAGAAAACCTTCAGACAGCCTGGCGAACTGTTGCTCAAGCCCACTTTTAAAAAATTACAAGGACGTCTGGCGCCTTGGAAGCAAAATATAAAGATATGAGGGGTGGCTTAAGATTTTTGCACAGTACTATACACATTTATTTTTAACCTGTACATTCCCTGTAGTGTGGAAGGTCATGTAACCCCTTCACATAAAGGTGGTGGAACAGCCAACCTCAAGAATTAAAGAGCTGCATGCATCTCTAAATTTCATCTTGTTTCAAACTGGCCGAGAGCTGCGTCTCCTGCAATGACCAAGCACATTTCATCAGTTTTCAGTCTGAATAGTCCAGTTTCTTTGGCAGAGAGCAAGTGAGGAGTGAGGCCAGGAGCATGAGCATATTTTTTTATTCATTGGTTTCTGCACTTCCAGGGTGAGTCTGTCAGCATGGCTTTCTGCTGTATCATCTTGAAAATAGTACAGAGGTGCATGAGAAGATGGTCTTGATCAGCAAAATTTAAATTAGGTAAGATTTTGTTTTTAGATGCTCATTTCTGGAACTTTTTTGACAACACTTCATGCATTCATTATATTCATGGGTGGCACAGTGGTGCAATGGTTATCACGGTCACCTCAGTAAGAGCAGAAAAACATATTTAAATGCAAGTATGTAACTGCGTAATGCACTTGTACTGACGTGTAATGTGAGGCATTCTGCTGTTACATCCATTTTCCATTGTTTTGTTGAGTGAAATGTTGCACTTAATGCAAGCAATTCAATGCACAATAAAAACACCAGGAAATCTACTGGTATCAGCCTCTGTGTGACTTAAAATGTTACCAGATGTTCTACCTATCATAGGTATTAACCACTCAAAGTTTTGTAAAGATCCGGCAAACTGGTCAGCTCCTGTAGTGGTAAATTTTGTCAGGGACAGACGAACAGATGCACGGGCCTCAAAAATGTTATCAGTTCTTCTATCCATCATGGTGATTAATCATACAAGCATCGGCAAGGATCTAGGAGCCCAGTCAGCTCCTATTGTGATAATAAAATTATCAATGACCGCCCCCTGTGACCTTGATCTTTGTTCTCATGATCTCTAAAATTTTCTTCAGTCCATCATTGTAATCAAATACATAACATTTGGCTAGGATCCAGCAACCTAATAAGCTAAGATGGTAACAAGAACTAATATTAATGACTCTTTTTGACCTTGACCATTGAGCTCACTATCTCACGAATGAATCATTTGTTCTACCCATCATAGGCATTACCCACAAGAACAAATCTAGCAAACTAGTCAGCTCCTGTAGTGGTAAAGCCCCTGTCACACCTTGATGATAAAACAAGCGTATGACGACATATGAAAAATTTGGAGAATATGCTGACGTACATCGAATAAGTTATTGGTAAGTTTTGTATAAGTTTAGAGCATGCTGAAGCATGCTGGTATAAGTTGTAGTACGGTGAGGTTGCTGAAAAATTTTGGGCATGCACAAAATTGCCAACATATGGCAGCGTATGGCTCATACGTCCTGCATGCGTGAGTCATAAGTTATAGGTAAGTCATAAGATTGTTGACACACATTCACACACGTTACTTGTAAGTTACTCATAAGTTAAAATACATCGAGATAATGTCTAGCGTACCCAAAATGTATTTCTAACCCATGAGTAACATGCTTTGAACCTATGTGTAACTTATGAACTTATCTCCAATGCATATTGACATATGACATGTATTTGACATGTTCTGGATGACCACAGCACTTTACTGAACGTGTTTCTAACTTATAGCTACCATATAATGGCGCGTCAGCAGTTATCAAAATGTTGCACATAAGTTGCTAATACGTTATGTATCTGTCCAACTCGTTATGAATACAATGTGTATACACTCAAGGTAACATCGATAGTTCTGTGTATGCCAGCGTTTTAGAGGAAATTTTAATACGTCGGGATACGCTGGTTAAATCGTCAAGGTGTGACAGGGGCTTTACAGATGGATGGACAGACGGACAACCTGAAAAAGAAATGGAAGAAGAGGAATAATAATAATGATAATCCAAAATTGTCAGTAGTGAGAGCTCAAATGTCCAATGCAGTTGCATAAGAAGTGGAACAATCTTGGAGAGTAGTGCAGAGAATTTCTGCGTATTCACAACTAGCCAGGAGTTATGCTGTGTCCTGGCCTCTGGGTGCTCTACTCAGGCTCAGGAGGTAGAGCGGGTTGCCTTCTAACCTGAAGTTTGGTAATCCAATAACCGGCTGCATGCTGAAGTGTCCTTGGGAAAGACACTAAGCCCCAAATCGCTCCCAATGCATCCATCATAGTGCGAACATGTGCAGAATAGTTAAATCTGCTTAAAGGTATAAATTAGAACAAAATGCTGTTTGAACGGGTGAATAAGGCTTGTAGTAAAAAGCACTTTGAGTACTCAGTTAGAGAAGAAAAGTATTGTACAAGCACCAGTCCATTTACCCCAGCCTGAAACAAATGATGTATATACAGTAGTGAGAACAGAACTGCAAACCATCCTGCTGTCATTTACTCTTTACGGTCCATGTCCTCAGTACCGAAGGAGAACAGCTCTCTGATCTCTCAGTTTGCCTGCTTTTATTCTTATCCAAAAACTACCAAAGCTAATATTATTTGCAGTCAGACCTGCTGCTTCAAGGATTAGGCAGCAAAATCTAAACTTCCCTGGCCATGTCTGACTGCTAGGAACACCCAGATTTCATTTTTACTGCAATCGTAGACTTGATCGTTTGAATGTTGTTTAAACACTTTTAAAATGTTGCTTATAGTATTCCATAGGCCTCCCTATTCTGTATCATTTAATGCTGACGAAAGAAGAGACTGGTTCTCAGATGTTGTCACAATGTGAATAGCTTTCCAACTTTTGTTTTCCAACTTTTTGTTTGTTTCTAATTTTACCTAAATTAGGACTTTTATACCGCCTAGTATTATCCTCCAAAACCCTATCGAAGCAGAATAAGTTCATTACAGACTTGTCTGTATGTGAATTCTCCTCTGGTCCAAGCACAACCTCAGCAAGCCCTGACTTGGCCTTTTGAAAGTTATATGGGGACTTGGGGACTATGGAATCTAGTCTGGTCTGTAAGAGCTTACAGACAGAACTACTGTATCCAATCTCAGCCAAGCTCGTGGTTTCTCCAATATGTGCAGATGACCTCAGGATTCAATATCCTTATTTGCCTATTTAGTTCAAGACATGCGGCCAATGCCAGAGTTGTTAAGGCAAAGCAGTGATTTATTTAACCAATTAAACTTGGGGATAATTAGGCGGAGACAATGAGGGAGCTGGGTTGGGAATTTGTCCAGTATGCAGAGGTTAATGATAATCCTCTCTGAGATAAGTGCTATGTGACCAATGGGAGTTCATACTGGAGTGCCTGTTCCAGCAGACATCACTGGGGTCTCTGAAGTGCATAAATTAGTACTGGCCAAGCCCCTGGCCAATATAGTGTAACTCCCAAAAGACACGCTCATTATTGTAATATCTTCTCCACACTATAATACACCCTTCCACTTATTTGATCATGTTTATTTCAACCTGAATAGCGCTGATGTTTTTCTTTCCTTTTTGGCACCAAATTATGAATAATGGAACATGAAAACACAATTATTCTCACAGTGCACATGGTGAGCCTGGATTAATTGAATAAGGAGAGATGAAGGCTTTCGGCGCTGTAAAGCAGACCAACAAACATCACCGGCCTGCTTTTGCCAAGTTCAGCTTTATTGACAGAAGTAAGTGTATAATGAAATAATCAAACAAATTAAGTGCTGTTTTCCCAGCATTTATTCCTTCCATGGAAATTTGAGTCACAACATTTAAATAAAGAAGGATGCCTTGACTGTTCCTTTAATTTTGGGTAATCAAAATTAGTGAAATAATAACAGCCAAATTGCAACATCAGCATCCGACACAATCATATTCAGAGATTGGGGCAAAGTTTAAGTTACTCTTACATAATCAAAATTAAAAGCCAATTACAGTGTTTAAAATAATTGTGAGTAATTTAATTCATTAGCTGACAAATGGGCAACATCCTTCCAGCTGTATATTATCACTGCTGCAGTGGGCTGAAAAGCATGATGTGCTTTATTTGGATTTCCACAGCCCTGTTGAGTCAGATGTTGATCTCTTTTTCAGATATTGCAAATGGCATATAAATCACCAAATCAGCATTTTAAATTGCACTGCTGATAAGGAAGCCTTAGATAGCAAGTTGGCATAGGGTCGCATTTGTTTAAGTGTAATCTACAATGTAGCTTACCGCTGAGCATTATATGTATTTAATATATATTGCGTACATTACTGTGCAAAAGTTGTGAGACACCCCTCATATCTTTGTATTTTGCTTCCAAGCATCCAGACCTTCTTGTAGATTTTTAAAGTGGCCTTGAGCAACACTTCTCGAGGATTTCTAACAAGCTTTTCAGTCCAGTCTTTGTACACGACCATTTTCAGGAGATTTTTGTTGTTGTTGTTTTATTTGTTAAGTCACTTAACACTGACCTATGAACAGGATCTGAAAGTCATGTCGTTAGGAAATAAGAAAAAACCAGTAAAGACCCGATGCAGGACAGGAGATATGAACCTGGCCCTTCAGTTCATCCACTTAATGTTCACTGAAGTCATTCTTGAGGAAGGGAAACAGGGGGAAAAAGGCTGAAGTATGCAAAATTACACAAGAACTGGGCTGAAAATCATTGGCAACAGGTCTTATGGTGTGATGAATCCAAATTTGAAATTTATAGTTCAAGTTGTTAATATGCGTGGAGAAGGGCAGGAGAGAGGTACAGTGAGAGTCTACAGCCACCTGTAAAACACGGTGGAGGCTCTGTCATGGTCTGGGGCTGCATTTCAGTCAGTGATATTCAGGATCTTGTTGAAATTGATGGAATTATAAAAGCAGAAAAATTCTGTCAGGTTGATCAACTGTGCAATACCATCTGGAAAGCGTCTGATTGGCAACAGCTTCATTTTACAGCATGGCAGTGAGCCCAAACACACTGCCAATGCAGCAAAAGCCTATATGAGTAGAAAAACACAGAGGAACCCTATCAGTGACTATAGTCCAGACCTCAACATTATTAAAGCAGCGTGGGATCATCAGAACAAAAAGGCAGCCAGCAACCAAAGAATGTCCTTCTGAAGCCTGGAGAACGATTCCTGAAGAATGTTTAAAGAAATGACCAAGTTGCAGAAACTCTGTTTTCGCCTTGTGTACTTTATTTCCATTTATGTTTGCACGTAGGCAGTCAACTGCGGCTAAGGACCCGCCCTACCTCCTGAGCCGCAACATCTTCTAACCGGAAGGTTGGTGGTTAGATTTCTGGTTGCACAAGTGTACATGCCAAAGTGTCCTTGGGCAAGGCACTGAACCCCAAGTTTCTCCCAATGCATCTGTCAGAGTTTGAATGTGTGAATGATAGTTAAATATGCTTAAAGGCACAGCACAAGGCGCTTTATGAATGTGTTATTTGTGAATGGGTGAATGAATATTTCCCATTTCCCCTGCAAAATATTTTTTTAAATGGGAGTGGCTTAATACGTTTTCACAGTTCTGTACATTGGGTGTACATGTGGTCAGTATATCTAACTTTATGCAGGGTTGTGTGCTGTCATCATGAATATCAATAATCAGCGTACGCCTCATTCCTCAGTGAAGTATTGTGTAGCCCAGTGGAACTGAGCTTCTACAGTTATTCTTTTTTTTTCCTTTTCTGCCTAATCTATTTTTTTATATAATTCATTTAGTTTATTTGTGATGTTTTGCCAGACCTATTCTCTATTGGCTCAATTGTATGTCTATCAAGTTTATTTTGCCATCCTTTCACTTTATTGGCTTAAACCATACATTCTTGCATGTGATTGGTTAGGAGAAGTAGATCCCTCCTCCGCATGCTGACTGAGGGAGATTCCGTGTGGCAGGCAGACGAGGCTACAGCGCATCGGGTAAAATGCTAAAGCAAGCGATTCCTGATGAGTTAGGGAAAATACTTTCTGAAGTGGAAAAAGTAACAGCCTGTAACCAGGATTTGGTTCAGGAGGAGCAGAAGGGAATCACCAAGAAGACCGGAGGTTGTTTCTGCGGGAGCTATAGTACTCCCGACTGTCTTGGCTGGGGTTTTTTTTCCCCTTCCATCCCGTTGGTGGTTATTCGTGGACTTTTGACATTGGAACTCTCCTCTGCGGGGAGATGGCGAGCCGTCCCAAACCCTAGAATTCATCTGCTACAAGGATTGTCCTTCGCTCTTTTGAAGATTCATGGTTTGGTAGAACCCCCAGACCACATAACAGCGCTGACAGTTGAAAAAGAACTAAGGGTGAACCCGATAAATCTTTTTTTCTCTCTCTCTTCTTCATCTCCAAGAAGAGCGAGCTTGACTGGACTTACTCTTCTAACTCTTGACTTGAGATTTTAGACCACTGACATTATACCTGTGTGGAGACTCAGAGACATTTAACACGGATTATATGTGTGAGATTGTTCATGTTGCAAATTTTTTTGCCGGCTATAGTTGTTGTGTTTATATTGCAGTGTATTGTCTGTGTGATAAAATAGTGTTCTCCTCAACTCACCTGTTTCCTGCAAGTCACTTTCCCTTTAACACTACCTCACAAATCTAGAACTGGTCCATCAGAAGGTACATAGAAGCATGGGTTACAATAGGGTGCCAAGAGAGGAACTGTGGAATTGTATGAGGAAGTCAAGAGTGGCAGATAAATATGTGAAGATGGTGCAGGACATGTATGAGGACAGGGAGACAGTGGTGAGGTGTGCAGTAGGAGTGACAGATGGGTTCAAGGTGGGATTACATCAGGGATCTGAACCCTTCTTGTTTGCAATGGTGATGGACAGATTGACATCTGAGGTCAGCCAGGAGTCTCCATGGACTATGATGTTCACAGACGACTTTGAGATCTGTAGTGAGAGTAGGGAGGAGATGGAAGAGAGCCTGGGGAAATGGAGGTATGCACTGGAGAGAAGAGGAATGAAAGTCAGTGGAAGCAAGACAGAGTATATGTGCGTAATTGAGAGGGAGGAAGGTGGAATGGTGAAGATGCAAGGAGTAGAGGTAGTGAAGGTGGATGAATTTAAATACTTGGGATCAACCATTCAAAACAATGGACAGAACACAAGCAAGGTGAAGAAGAGAGTGCAGGCAGGGTGGAGTGGGTGGAGACGAGTGTCAGGGGTGCTTTGTGACAGAAGGATAGCAGCAAGAGTGAAAGCGAAGGTTTACAAGATGGTAGTGAGACCTGCTATGATGTATGGTTTGGAAATGGTGCCACTGATGAAAGACAGGAGGTGCTTCTTTCCCATTAGGGGTTACCACAGCAGATCATCTGCCTTCATCTCACCTTGCATCCTCTTCCCTCACGCCAACCCTCTGCATGTCCTCCTTCACTACATCCATGAATTTTCTCTGTGGTCTTCCTCTTCTCCTCCTGCCTGGCAGCTCCATCCCCAACATCCTTTGTCCAATATATCCACTATCCCTCCTCTGAAAATGTCCAAACCATCTCAGCCTTGCCTCTCTGACTTTGTCTCCAAACTTTTCAACATAAGCTG
>VUQH01040595.1:0-28657 GCA_015106775.1 Etroplus canarensis
TCACATTGCCAACCCAGGATCACAACCTTTGCTGGACTATAAGCTAACTTTTTAAATCTATCCAGCAGATGGGGTTCTGGCTGAGATCAAAATACCATTCTGAATGTCAAGGGAAGGGTTTTTCATTGTCTTTCTGTTATAGGATTTGGAAATGATACCAATGAAACTACAGGTCACTGAAAGCCAGTGATACTACAGGAAAAATGAGTGAATTTAATGCCTTTCTGAAAATACAGCAGTATTAAAGGAAAGTTATTTACTGACACTTTAGTATGGATATTATTCAAAAGAAGCACATTTACTTGTGTGTGTGTGTGTGTGTGTGTGTGTGTGTTAGGGGTTTCAGTCAATGCTGATGAAGTATTCTGGTGGCTTGTTTATTGGATAATTTCATACGCAATGAAGTTTGCTTTAACCACTAAGCCACTGGCTCAGAACAGGGACTTTGTTTCATCCCTTTGGTTTTGGCAAACATCACTCTCTTATTGACGCATTACATAAACAAGTTGTCACTCAACTCAGCACTCATTGCTAATTAGATTCTCACTGGCTTAATTTAATGTGTGGGAGATGCTTTATGGACAGTTTCGTTTAAATTCTCATCAGAATCCTCTGAGGTGTTAAACCTAGAGAGCAAGAAATATTTCAAACTGGGCATGTTTAAAGAGGACTGCACTTTTACAGGTTGCTTAAGTGAGATCTTGGATCTGAGGGGATTACAGTCTGTGGTTGAGAATCAACTAGAGCAAAATGAGCTTGAGTTTTTCAATTTTCTCAAAAATTCATTTATGCGTATGTCTATGTGAGGTTTTAAACAATGTGAATGTCAGTTTCTGAAGTTTGTAGGGATTAGAGAAGGAAGGAAAGAAAGAAAGAAAGAGAAAGAAAGAAAGAAATTGTGTTTTATTTTTTAGAGCAAAAATCCTCCACCCTTCTTCAAAGTTTGAACTTTGTACTTTTCCACCTGTGCCTGCAGTACCAAGTAAGGAGGAATCAGATTTTTTTTTTTTTTTCCTTTCAATGCGTAGACTTTAAAAGACAGTTTATTAGTCATCAGTAATATGAGCCTCTATAGGAAGAGACTACCTTGCACCTGTACTTACCCCGTGGACGATTTCTTGAAGAAAAGTGTATGTCAAGCAATTCAGTAAAAGCAATGTTTGATACGTTCAATTTTCCACAAGCATCATCTAAGTTAGAAGGCCTCATTTTTACCAACAACTTCTTTATTTATTTTTGGCAGTAAGGGAAGTCAGGTCAAGGTGTTCCATTAAATGGTAGCAATTTAGAAAAGTGGATTGAGCCTGGCTTTCTGATGGCCTGCGTGGCAGGAAAGAGCTACAGGGAAAGTGGTTAAGACTGAGATTCTTCCTCTACAGGGGTCACCTTCTCCTCCACCTCATTGTAAAGAATGAATGCTGCCAAAAATTTTCTCCTGAGAGAACTGAGTTTCTTCACCTTATACACATTTAGAAATGCTTTTGTCAACTAAATCAGAACTAAACTTATTTTCCAAAGCTGCCTGTGTGTATTCCATTGATTTCTTTGCAGATATAGCAAACAAAGTCCTATTTCTTTTAAATTGTATGTTGCCAAAAACGGTGAAAGCCTCGATTATCACAGTGAGGTAGCTAGTGGTGGCCTGTCAGAAGACAGAGGACAAACTCCGGTAATTTCTTTCACAATATCAGATAAGTTATTGGAAAAAAAGTATAATTTAACTGAGGTTTGCTGTGAAGCTTCTGTTACAAAGACTTGAAAAATATAACAAAGTGAAGGATACTGGCTTAATTTGCTGACTTGGTTTGTTTCTGTCCTTTTCCCTTCCTTTTTCCTTCTAGGTGCCCTCTGTGAAACACTAATTTTGTGTTTCTCTTTTCTTTCTGTTTTTGTGTATATGTGAATGCTTTTATTGTTTTTTTACTCTTTAGTAATTTCTAACATGAAGACAGCAACACACCAAGGATGGAGGGTGCAGGGTACTTTTGATAGGAAAAACATGCTGTCGCTTCAGATTTTGTAGAAATACAAGGAAAAAAAAGAAGAACAATCAGTGACTGCTAAGCAGAACTTGTCTTGATAAGGTCACAACCTTTAGTTACCCATGAAACTAAAGCAATTTTTTGCCTGAACTCTTACCCCAAAGCTGACAAATACCTTAATTGTGGAAGAGCTTCATTGTGGGTGCAAACCTGGTGTCCCCAGATGATTTTCCCAGTGAAATATAATTAGAGCTCCTGGTGCTATCCAGGCTGACCTTTGAGAGTTTGAGAGGACAGAGCCAATACAGAGATTGTTTTATATAGAACCCTGCACGCATAGACACCTTGAAAAAATAGGCTTGGTTTGAAAATGTCATGATAGTCTCAACCAGACTGTTTACTGTTGTGATCTTAAAAGGCCAGACCCCACTCATCTATCAATACAACATGCTTGATATTGAGAAGGTTATAATGAATTTTGTGGAGTTAGAATCCAGTGCCTTGTCCAGTTAATTGAGACCTGTCAATAGAGACTCAATTAATCAGTGCAGTTCTGCATCACTGGAAAAGTGAAGATAACTCTAATTGGTTAAGTGGGATTATGGAGTTCCAGGTAATATTAGAATCAATAAAAGAGAGGAAAAAACACCAACAAAGCAAAATGGTCTGATGTCCAACTTCTAGCGGCTCACATTGCTCTTAAGAAAATCCATTTAGGGACCTTGGGACACATATTAATTCAAAACTGGGGGGATTATTTCCTGCCTCCTGTTCTCGCTGAGATATACAATCCTGAGGGCGTGCATAGGTCAACACAGTTTTTTTATTTTTTCTATTTTTTAACTACCATCTTGGGGAAAGACTGACGCTGGTACAAAGCTTACAAGGCAGTCATTTTCAGCCCTCTGAGAAAGGTTGGTGCCATTTACTGATAGCAGCTGCAAGTTTGAGGATAAAGGGAAGAAAATGTGCCTGAATACACAGCAGGTAACATATATCATATTCTGCATTGATACATCTAGTCTTGTGCTAAAATGCCTGGGGTAAATTAATACAGAATAATCACAGATTGGTCGCTTGAGTAATATCTCCATCACTGTATGGGCAGTGGATAAAGTTGGGCAGTTTATTGCTTGACTTTATATGTGCACAGATGCTGGCATTTGTAGTTAATCACACCTCAGAATTAATGCAGAGGTAGACGTTTATGATAAATAGGATAACCACAAGACCTGCATGCATAAATGCGGTTTAAGTATGTATTGGGTCCCAGGATAAATTACAGTACAGTAATTTGGGAGAGGTGCTGTGTCATACTGAGAGGTTGCAGGCATATAGGAGCAGTGAATCCTCCTTCACAGTGAAACACACCTGCAATCTATCTGATTTAACAGAGCCTGACATACTAAGGGGATGGGGGAAGGGAGTTGGAAGAGACTTCATACAAAAAGAGATTTTGTGTGTGTGTGGGTGGGGGGGATAGGTAGAAAGATAAAGGAAGACTGAGTGAAAGAGGGTCCGCTTGGAAGATGGTCGACAGCTTTCTTGTTCAGGAGAGAGGAAGTCACTGAAGCGGAGGACACATTGTCCCCTTTCCTTCTCCTCCTGGAGCTGACACATCTCCTCACTGAAAGGTCATCCTCCTTTTCCCACTTTCCCAACAAGCTGACTGTCACTCAAAGACATCTTCCTGCCTGCTTCTGTTGGGCTTCAGTTTCTTACTTTCATAGACACTGGCAAAGACTCGAACTCTCTTCCCCTCACTTTGATTGCCACCACATGATGGAAATATTTTGATCTTAAAACTTCTTACTCTTTATAACCTTATATAGAGGTGTCTATTTGTGGGTGTACATTTTGATGGGGGATGATTTTAAAAAAAATCTTTAAGAAGTAATGTTCCTGCTTCAACATGCCCACATGTACAAAGACACATCCATAAAAAATGTTTTTCCCAGTTCATTATTGTCAAATTAGGCTGACCTTTGCAAAGCCTTTAATGTACCCTCTCCAATATATCTGAAATAAACTGGAGAGCTGGCTGAGTCATGCTTTACCATCCAGTAACTGTGTGACAACCTGACTAATGTTCATGAAGATAAAAAAAGCAAATGCAGGTATGACTGGCCATATAATATGCATACAGTATATAGTATGTCAAGCATCTACTCTGATGGGTGTTGGTCATGCACAAAGCCCATGGTGTAAAATACATTGGTTTTAATAATGTAAATATCTGTAAGTCAAAGAAATAATGAGAAAACATATCAATTCCATTGATTCTTTTTTGTGAAAATAATATTTAAATAGTAATTATTCATTATGGTTGTGTTATGGGCAAATCATCTTGCTGACACAAAGACACGCTCAGACTAAAATGCTTTTCATTTGTGAAAGGCGAAATTATAAACTGTCGGAAGAGGAAGTAAATGTCTATACCAAATGGCAATCCATTCAGTATTTGTTGTGACATTCAATCAAAAACAAAAATGCCAAGCAAAAGGTAAAGGCAGAGGAAATGGCAAGGCTTCACAAAAATAATTAAGATTTATTATCTAGAAGCCATAGGGATTTATTATGTTAATATAATAAATATCTGCACCAAATGCCATAGCAATCTATCCAGTAGTTGCTGAGATATATCAGTCTGGACCAAAGTAGTGGATAGATGGAGATACTAAAGTTGTCATTACCCATTACTATAGCACAAATTTAAAAAAAAGAACAGAGAAGAAATATAGTCTGCCATATGTAAACTAACTAAATAAATAAATATATAAATGAATGAATAAACAAACAAATGAATAAATAAAGTGGTTCTTATTTGTGATATTTGATTTATTCATTTTGCAAGCTTTATTTACATTTGTTTGTAAAAAAAAAAAAAAAGCAACATTTGATTAAAATTGTCATATTTTGCCATTTTAAAATTAGATTTAGTTTGAGGTTATGCAGTTATGTGGTTACACTATATGTTAGTCAGTCTTAACAATGGCAATATCAAAATCAAAAGTTGCTTCCTTTGTGTTATGTAGCTTCACCTGCTCTCTTGTATTCTCCCCAAGGGGTCACCACAGGGGATTAATCAGCATTGGAAATTCGGCAGAAGTTTTATGCCAGATGCCCTTCCTGATGCACATTGTGAGAGGAGCTAATAAAACCTTTACATTATACTTCTGTATATTAGGTTAATTAATCTCATTTTAGTGTAGCAAAACGTACTTGCACTGACTGTTTAACTGTGGTTGTGTATGCACTGTATACTCTGTTTTGACAGTGGGTGTTAGAAGGTTATTTAATTGCATCTAATTACATTTTTTTACTTAACACACAACCTTTTGCTGGGACAATTTGTCATCATGTTGTCCACATTACGGAGCCAAATTCACCCACAAGCACAGGCATCCAAATGTTGGATCAGGCATCAACAATCTGTTCATGCACTGACAAAATTCTTGTCCATGCAGTCAATTCACCTTGGAAAGATAATGATAGTGCACTTGATCTGAATTAAATGACAAGATTGAAAACATTTGGGGTTTCAATTTAGAAAAGCCCTTTTCCTTCTCTTTAATCTTAGATAGTAATAACTAGCATCACCTTAAAGGCAGCCCAAGTGCTCACAACTCCTCGCAATAAGAAAATTATTAGTTTAACACAAAAACCTGTTAAATGAAGTTGAATGAAGAGATTATTTTTCATTAGTACTGGAGTGTGACAAAGTTAATTGTCAACAGAGCAGCTTGTACAGATTGAAGTCAAAAGAGTGATCCAAAGCTCAACCCACACATAAATGAGTTAAAAGCACTAAAATGTCATCAGTTTAATAAAAGTAATTATTTGCCCCACATAGTCAAAGTCATTCACTTATGTCTTGGACTAACAAGGGTGTTAAATTCTGTGCTGCAAATAACAATTACACTATTTTTTTCCCTACATTGCAGACGGCTACCAGTTGCTATTTTTTTCTCTATATAAAAATCAATTTCCAGAACCTTGAGACCTTGAGGCATGGATCACACTGAACATTTTGTTTGTCTGGATTTATTTATTTATTTTTTTTGTCAAAGTTAAATGATGCTCTAGGGTTAGTACAGTCATAGACAGGATGTTTTGGAAACCTTTTGTTTGCTTTCAGGGATGCTATGACATGTCTGCATACTTCCATGTTTTAGAGTGAATTTGAGCTCTGTCTAGGTTTTGGTTGATCAGTAAGCTAGAGTTAAGGATTTCTGCAACTCCTCCTCCGCGGCCTGTGCTTCGAGGATTCTGACAGTTAAGGTGACTTAGGGGAGTTGATTCATTTACACTGAGGTATTCTTCCTACTGTAACCAGGTTTCTGTAAAATAAAACAAATCAATATGTTGATCAATTATTAAATCACTCACTAACAGGGACTTAGAAAAGAGAGACCTAATATTGAACTAGTCCACATGAAATTGTTTTGTTCTTTGGTGCCGTTGGAATGGTTATAATATTCTTTCTTTGTGAATTTTTAAGGTTAACTAGTTTTATACAAATTTTTGCTGGATTTATTTTAGGTGGTCTGGGAGCAGACACAGCCTCTGTTGGGACTGGGTTTTTGGAGGAGTGACAGAAAGAAAGAGGCACGTACGACTGCAACTCTGCTTCCTTGTCCCAGATCTGGACAGTCATGTTTTGGGGGGCTTTAATAAAGTCAGACAGATTTCTAAAAATGAGAGATGCTCCGTCCAAACTGGGATGGAACCATCTATCTTAACCCTAGTCCTGCCAGTTATACAGCCAGCTATATGACCAGCTAGATGACCAGCAGTACACAAAACGTATCTGGGACATCAATATATTGAGGTCAGCGGTACTATGGTTAATAAGGCCAGGTTTTCCCCAAAAATGTGCCAGTTATCTATTAAGTCCTCACTGTTTTCTGGACACCACCAAGACAGCCAGCGGTTTAAGGATGACATGTGGCTAAAGATGTCATCACTGGTCAGATTAGGGAGGGGATTGGGGACCAGAGAAAACTACAGAGTCCTACATTGATTTAGCAAATTCACACACCGAGACAATATTAATTTTGGTGACCTCCGATTGATGTAACCGGGTGTCATTTCTGCTGAAATGAATTACAATTTACCATATTTACACTTACCCTTAGCCAGCACTTTCAAATTTGCATGAATATAACCCGGTCTGGCACCCGGGATACACTGTATTATGGTCACTGGTGCTGCTAACTTACATAACATAACATATTCCTCAAAATGGAGTCTCCAGTGATCAAAGTTTATTCCTCAGTAGGTGTGTCGCTGAGCAGGGAAAATTGATTAGAAATGTGAACAGGCTGGTGGTGTACCGAGGGCTTCTGTTTCTGCCTATGCTTCCCTCTCACAGTCCCCCAGCCGGCCTAGTTTCTGGGATCATCTAGGGGACAGCTAACTTGGGCTAAGCTATCTTGGCCCACATCATCTACAGGGGCCTGGATAGCTGCTGGAGGAATTTCAAGGGTACAGAGCCACATTTCCAATTCGGTGAGCCTGGCCTCCAAAGCTAAAAACAAGCTACATTTTTTTACATTTACCACTATCACTAAAAGAAGCCGAGTAGTGTTAAACATCTGAAACACTGGGCAGGATCATGCCGGTGAAGCTATAGCAGACCCACAAGCCATGACTGTGTAGCTAACAGATAAGATAATAAGTGTGAAGCTAACGCTACTAAAAGTGAGGGTGAAAGTGAGCAAGGCTAAGCTAGGCTACACCAAGCTAGCAAAACCAGAATACCCAGTGAGTGAACACAACATACCTACAATTTGCAGGTGAATGAGCAGAATATGTGCACTAACAAAATAAGTGTAGATTATATTACCAAATTAGAGCACAATGTAAATAATTAGGCTAAACAATATAGCGAGCAGAACGCCACAGTGTCACCCTCCCATTATCAAGGGTTGTGGAAGGAATGGCATCTGGCGTAAAACCTCTGCCCAATTACTAATGTGGTCAATCTACTGTGGCGCCTCCTTAGGGAAAATACAAGGGAGCAGCTGAAGGTGCATTTTCTGGATGGAAATTAATGTGGTGAAATTACATAAGCTTATCGAAATGATGCCCTGTGAATACATGCTCATCAAAACTAAAGTTGGTTATTAGAGTGTGACTTTTTCTTTTTTGGCCATGCATTGTATGAAGTGCAGGAGTATGACGCCATGTGTGTAAATCCAGAGACTGGGAATTATTTGGTGTAGATTGCCAAAGCATTTTTGGTTAAGGTCACTTAAAGACTAAAATTCCAGTAAAATGTAAATACACCAAGAAGCAGTTTACAATATTCTAAGTTTGAATTCTCCAAGGTAAACAAGTTTAAAATAGGTGATTTTTTGCAGATGAGTTCCAGATGAATTATTTGTGACTTTGCAGATATGTAATTGAAAACACTGACTCATGTAGGCCAATTTCAAACATAAAGTATCTAAGCTTAGAAGCATATGAATGGAATTTCTAGGAAACATGTTACACAGGGTTATATGGTTAATATTAAACCTCCAAGACTAGTAATGAGTTTAACAGTACTGTGTAAGTTATAAATAAGATCAGGCATGCTTGATATTGAAAGAAGTTTCCTGGTTTAAACCTTCTGGAGTTTGTGTGTACTCTGGGGTTTCTTCTGACAGGCCAAAGGCATGCATATTAATTTTAGTGATGATTCGAAATTAGCTGTAGTTGTGGATGTGTGGTGCTGTCTTTCCCTTTGAGTTAGTGATGGACCAGTACCCCACTTTTCACGTTATGTCAGCTGGGATAGGATCCCATATTAAACAGGTGCAAAAGCACACTGAATATTAATATGGTTGGGGTTTAGAAGAGTTGCACTATACCAGAGATATTTAGCTTTATTTGTGTCTCTTTTCCTAGCATCATCAGCCATGCTGTTAGAATCAAAAAGAAAATATCCAGTGTCCAAAATTACACTACAATACACCGCTCAAAATAATTAAAGGGACACTTTTCAGTCAAAATATAGCATTACGTCAAATAAACTTCTGGAATATTGATCTGGTTAATTAAGCAGCAGAAGGGATTGTTAACCAACTTCAGCTGCTTTGGTGAATACAATCATCAGCAGGTGCACTATAGGGGCAACAGTGAGACAACTCTCAAAAAAGGAATGGTTTTAAAGGTGGAGGCCCTCCTAATTTTTTTTCCCTTCTCATTCGGGTAGGGTTAGTGTCACTACTGGTACCATGAGGCAATACCTGACCCTTACAGAGGTTGCACAGGTAATCCAACTCCTCCAGGATAGCACATAGTACATGCCATTACCAGAAGGTTTGCTGTGTCTCAGCACAGTTTCGAGAGCATGGAGGAGATTCCAGGAGACAGGCAATTACTCTAGGATCAGCTGGACTGGTACAGTATCTGCTCCTTTGTGCAAGGAGGAACAGGATGAGCACTGCCAGAGCCCTACAAAATGACCTCCAGTGGTGTGAATGTCTCTGACCAAACAGTCAAAAACAGATTTCATGAGGGTGTCCTGAGGGCCCGACGTCTTCTAGTGGGCCCTGTGCTCACTGCTGGGCACCTTGGAGCTCGACTGGCATTCTCCATATAATACCAGATTTGGCAGGTCTGCCACTGGCACCCTGTGCTTTTTGCATATAAGTGAAAGTTCACCCTGAGCACATGTGACAAGTATGGAAGGGTCTGGACAAGCCATGGAGAACATTATGCTGTGTGTAACATTGTTCAGCATGACCGATTTAGTGGTGGGTCAGTGATGGTCTAGGGAGGCAAATCCTTGGAGGGACGCACAGACCGCTACAGGCTAGGCATTGGCACCCTAACTGCCATTAGGTATCAGAATGAAATCCTTGGACCCACTGTCAGAACCTGCACTGATGCAGTAGATCCTTGGTTCCTCCTGGTGTATGACAATACCTGGCCTCATGTGGCCAGAGTATTCAGGCAGTTCTTGGAGGATAAACAGATTGATACCATTGACTGGCCCCCATGCTTGCCTGACCTAAATCCAATAGGATACCTTTGGAACATTATGTTTCGGTCATCCGACACCACCAGGTTGCAACTCAGACTGTCCAGGAGCTCAGTAATGCTTGGGTCCAGCTCTTGGAGGACATAAGATAAGATAAGATAAGATAAGATAAGATAAGATAAGATAAGATAAGGCTTTATTAGTCCCACACTGGTGAAATTTGCCGCATCCTTTCACTCCTAACACATTACCCTGTCAATATCAGTAAAGATATCCAGCTTGATTTTTTCCCCATTGAGATCTGATGAGTTTTTGTTTTGTTTTTGTTTTTGTTTTAGTTTTTTTTTTGTTTTTCTGAACAGTGTATATTTAGAATAAGCATGCTTACAACTCGGATCTTGATTCATCTTGATTCAACAAATGTTCACTTTTTCTTCAGTATTAAAATCAGTCTGGGTATTATCTGCATCAGTGGTTGTAGAACAAACATGAACTCCTAATTATTCTTGATATTTCATGACACAGTTTCCTCACAATGAAAACATCCGAAGGTTAGAAATCCAAGGCTCAGGTGTCTTAAATGAATCCTGATGTTAACTCAATGACTTCATGGAAAAATGACATATTCTGTGTTTGTCTCTCAGAGCATGTTGGCAATTATGATTATAAAACTTATTGAAAATAGAAGAAAAAAACAGCCAATAACCCAGAATTATTTAAATTAAGTATGGCCAAGGAGAAACCCCTTGGTTAGGTTAAGCTATTGTCTGACTTGATCAGTCTTTAAAGTATAAAAACAGGTGTGTTTGCAAGAACTTTTAAGCTTGCACTTTTGTGTGCATTTATGAATGCATTTATTTCATGTTTGACTTCATGAGTACATTTGATTAAAATTTGGACAATAACTACAAATAATAAAAAAATAATAAACTTCTGTGTAGTGGTTGTTTTGAATGGAGATTGTTCGGGGAGACTGTTATTCAACTCTATGGGAGGCATAGGAGTTGTATTAGATTTCATTATATTGTACAGGTGTTGTTTTTATTGTGTCCAGCCCCTGTCTGTGTGCACAAATATACCACATGCATATGTATTTGTGAAAATGTGTTCATGTGTTTGTGTGAATGCAAAAGCTGTTTTGGCCTGTCAACCTACACCTTTCCTTCTCCCTGTCATCTCTTTAGGCGTGCAGGCGCTGGAGCGTGAAGGCAAGCACTGCTTCCTTCCTCATTGAGGATGCCAGTCGTCTCCTCTGGTGTCCTGCAGGCACAGCAGCAGCCGACAGATGCCAAAGAGAGGGGACAGAGGAAGACATTGAACTTATAACAACAACAGCGACGACAAATTTGAGACGTGGGGAACACATTGGCCCATCGGAATCACTCCATCACGTACTTTAACAGTATTAAGGAGGGAGCTGTGTGTTTCTTTCTGCATGATAGAGAAAGATAGAGACATAGGGAAAACATCCGAGACAAAGAGAAAAAAGGAAGGCGAGGATTAAAGTTTGTCCCAGTTCCCACAGAGGGTTCGTGTTTCCGCACAGGGAAAAAGATTCCAGTATTTCTGTCCTCTTTTTTTTTTTATCATAGCTACAACTTTTCCCTTAGAGATTTGGAATGACAAATAGAATTAGGCATGAATTTTGGGCTGATCTATTTGGTGTGATGAACCAGAAAGGCGAATATCACAGCTGCAGTATGCACTTTGATAAGGAATCCAAAAGGAATAATGAAGTGATAAAAATACCCTGCTACATGTAGAATACTTTATATGTGAACAAGCAGTCTCCACTTACATTAGCATGAGAACAAAAACAAAAAATAAATCATCATTTTTTATTATCCAGTATGTCATAGCCAACATTTAAAATAAAATAAAATAAAATAAAATAGGGGACAATTGGAGTAGTTTAGAAAAGCACAAAGGCAAAGCCTATTAATAGGGGGAGTACCTAGTCTCTAAGCAAAGTCGGGATATAGTCTGATCCTGTCACGGCATCAAAAGTGTGGTTGTCAGCTAAATTATAATAGTTTTTGTAAATGGGATTCTAATGCACCACAGTAATATTAATTTATATTTAAGGCACACAAAATCCTGCAGATGAAGTAGTGCCTTTAAAAACAGTATAAAGAAAGATACTCAGTTTTTTTTTTAAAAATTAATCTTTCTCTTTTACTTCAGTGCTTCTCTATCGTCTTCCTTCTTTGTATTTTTGCCACCAAAGTTAGAGATAATGCCACTTCCCTGTCCATAACACCCAAAGGCTAATCAGATGCATACACTGGAAAAGAGATTGCTTTTACTCTACCCCTCCTAGCCAGCTTTATCTCAAGTACATACAAACACAGATGAAGATAATAACAAGGAGGGATTACATTTATTTCCCTACTACCAGATTTCCAAGCGATATTTCTTGGTGGTTCTACTCCACATCCCAGTTCTTCTCTCTCAACTCTTAAAGGGATCAGTGTAACATGCCAATTCAATGTTTCTGCAGTGGTTTTGTTTTCTCACATTCTTCTCTCATGTCTAAATCCAAGCAGTGAAATCGTGGTACTGTGGGGATCTGGGGAATGTACCTGGCACAGGACTTTAATCACTACAAAATGCATTTAGTTGAGTCCATTTGTTTGAATTTGATTCAATCATCCTAGGAAATTCACACATGAAAAACAAATAGTCTGCTGTCTCCACAGGACCTTAAAAAAACAAACCAAACAAACAAAAACAGTTATAAAAATGAAGCTAAACGCTACATTGAACCAACTAATGCAATATAATACATTGTAATACATAATACATATATTGTGTCTGGCACTTGTGTGCACACATGAACACACACACACACACACACACACACACACACACATTCCCCCTCACCTCTGTGTTAATGAACATGGGTTAGACCCCCTTTTTCCTGCAGAACTGCCTTCATTCTTTGTGGCATAAATTCAACATTACTGGTCCACATTAACATGATAGCACCAGGTAGTTGATGTAGACTTGTTGGCTTTATATCTATGATAAGAATCTCCACTTCCACCACATCCTAAAGATGTGTTATTGGATTTAGATCTGGGGACTGTGAAAGCCATTTGAGTACAGTGCACTCATTGTCACGCTTACAAAACCAGTTTCAGATGATTTGCGTTTTTTAAAATGGTCCTTTATCCTGCTGGAGGCAGCCATTAGAACATGGGTACACTGTGGTCGTAAAAGGATGGACATGGTCAGCAACAATACTCAGATAGGCTGTAGAGTTTAAACAATGCTCAGCTGGTACTAAGGGGCCAAAAATGTAAAAAAAAAATATCCCCCACACCATTAAACCACCAGCTTAAACCGAACCGTTGATACAAGGCAGCATGGGGCCATGGTTTCATGTTATATACACCAAATCCTGACTCTCTCATCCAAATGGTGCAGCAGAAATGATCAGAATGGGCAACATTTTTTCCAGTTTTCTATTGTACAGTTTTGGTGAGTACATGGGAACTGTAGCCTCAGTTTCCTGTTCTTAGCTGAGAGGAGTGGCACCCAGTACAGTATGGTCTTCTCAACTATTGTTTATTTGCTTTAAATTTCAACCTCTTGTGTGTTCAGAGACTCTCTTTTATATACCTTGGATGTAATGAGAGGGTATTTTGAGTTATTGTTGCCATCCTATCAGCTTGAAGCAGTCTGGCTGTTCACCTCTGACCTTTGACAATAACAAAGTAAGGTATTTTGATTCAGCAAACTACCTCTCACTGAATATTGTCTCTGATATCATGGCACAAACAATCAAGCCACATCCAAAGTTACTTAAATCACCTCTCATCCCCATTCAGAGGCTCAAATTGAAGTTCAGCAGGTAACATGTTGTCTTGACTATTACTACATTGCACATTCTACCATGTGGGATCCTAATGAAGGATAGATAGATAGATAGATAGATAGATAGATAGATAGATAGATAAAAAAATATAACTTATTATCACTAAAACCCTGATTATTCCACGTGGTGGCAAAACCCAGCTAAGTGCAATATTAAAAAAAAATAATGTAAACAAAATGTACATGTCATGTTACATGGACTGTGACTTTACCAAAATTGTTAGAAGATGGATGGATCCTGTGGTCTTAGATTTTTGAGAGAATAAAATAGAAAAAATGTCCTCATGCTAATGCTTATGTTGCTCTCAGCCTACTTGAGCACAGTCCAGCATACTAAGGTCCTGTGGTGTTTACATATTCAGATTATAATATCCATCTGCCGTCACCTTCTGTTGTTTAGATATCTGTAACATTTACAGCTATACATAAGACATACAGCATCCAACAAATGGTACAGCTTGAACATTCTTCCTCATTAAATAGATGAGATGCAGTTTTACAGTATAATCTTAAGGCTTTCAGGACATGGATATGGATACCCCTGCCAAGAAAAACAATGATAAAATCATTGATAATGGATGTTTTCACAATAATTAATAGTGATTAAGATTTGAATTAGGTGATTAGTACTGCTTTAATAAATTAGATATGTTACAACAAAGACACATCCAGACACTGCATCTTTATCACAAAGTCTTTAGACAGATATTATGAAAGGTATTCATGCAGTGGTGCAAATGCCACACATAAGAATCACAACAGTGTATTTACTAGCTGAAAATTTATATTGTGCCATATTTTTGATCTATGATCATCAGCCTTTGTTGAATCAGCAACGAATGCATATATGTAAAAAAAAATCTAAACACCTATTTAGAGTTACTTTGGACACTTTATCTGTGCTTACATCTTCTTTTGAAGTGACCTTCAACACTTTGGAATCTGCATGTGTGTGTCTTTCTCCTTCTTCCTTCTTGTTTTTATACTACTACTACTACTACTACTACTAATAATAATAATAATAATAATAATACGCTTTTTTGAGTCTTGCAAAATGTATTGTCGCAGAGTAACGGGGTTATTTCTATTGACACTTGTGAAAAAGAGATTTCCATGCAATTTCCATCTGCCCTTCAGTAGGCGAGACAACAAGCAGCCAACACGCTGGCTAATCCTCTCGTCTCTCTGCTGAGTCCCGCTTGTTCAGGTGATGCTATTATTTAGGCCAGTTGACATGGCTTAAACAGTCTGCCTCCAAACACTACATAATAACCAGGTCATTCCAAGGTGAAAGGGGTGGTTTTGGATCATGTGAAAGGGCTCTGAGGTGAGGATACCGCTGACTTCTGTGGCCTCATGCTGTCTAGGCCCTGTCGAGGCCCTAGGCAGAGGGCATGATATTATTTTCTAGTCAATTTGCCGATTGTCAGTTGAGACACATACTGTAGATTGAACTAATCTAATCTAATCTAATCTCACAACTATGCCTTTAAGGGGAAAAAGATCCCCTTGGGCCAACAAAATTAGATGCTTACTGTAAAAGAAGAAATAAAGAAACCCTTTACACAACCCTTGCATTAGTTGGATAAATTCTGTGAAGTCAGTTAATTGTGTAGCAGATCACTGCATTTTCCTGGTTATTTTACGTAATAATGATAGCCAGTATCAAAAATTACAAATGTACT
The DNA here is from genome assembly GCA_015106775.1 of Etroplus canarensis. Taxonomy (NCBI): domain Eukaryota; kingdom Metazoa; phylum Chordata; class Actinopteri; order Cichliformes; family Cichlidae; genus Etroplus; species Etroplus canarensis. Next base: position 15,519 of record VUQH01040595.1, read on the forward strand.
TCAAAAGGCTTTGCAGTAAAAAACCTTCCACTGTCTATAGGTCTTCAGTTTGGATGAAGTGGCCCACCCAGAGGACACCCTAACAGTAAAATAAATAAATAACTGAAGAAAGCATCTGAGCTTTACGGCAGCCCCAGCAGCACTAGAAGTAAAGGAAAAGAGATCTGATCATGCTGATGAGACTGCATTAAATGTTAATAACTACAGCTGATTTTACAGAGTCAATTATCTGTGCAAATGGCACATTTCAAATGAGACGTGCCATGGTAGATTATCTGGACAATGAAAATGAGATACAAAAACAAATGACACAATCAAAGTTAAAAAATGATAAATAAATGAAAATAAATGTTGCAGCAGTGAGCTGAAACTTCCAAGCCAATGCTGCACCTGCATCCACTGCCAGGTACAAAGATTGCATTGGACAGGCATCTGAGAGGGACGAAAGGCAAATACTCAGTCAGACAGTCATGCCGACCCACACAAAATGGTAGTACTCATACAGAAAACGCACACACACACTGTGCAAAAGAAGCAAACAGAAGCTTTGAACTGCTGTGAATCTCACGTTGGGTTTTTTCCTAGTCTACAATTGTAACCACACACATTTTATGAAGAGGGTCTATTTCATTTTTCATTTTAGCCCCCTCCCCATTTATTTTCTCTCTCTGAATGTGTTAACATGGTCATGTGGGCGTTGGGGCTTTCGATGTGCTCTGCTGACTTCTCAGATTATTGCTATCCATCATTTGTTTATACTCTCATTTAGAAAAGGAGGTCACTTCCATTACTGCATTATAATTTCCTGCAAAGGCTAGTAAGGCCAGAGCCAACTTTCGTTCTGTTCTTCCCTCTCTCTCACACTCTGCTTTGCAACTTCATAGCTTCATAGCTTACATGGCTTTGAATAACAGTAACAGTCATACAAACAAGAACAAGCTGTTCCTTGGGAACGTTCATATTTGTCTTCATTACATTTTTTTAAGTGTGCGTTTTTGTTTTTTTGCTTTTTTTGGGGGGGGGGGTACTTTTGAGTGATGTTTGTGTTTCTTTTAAAAATTAATGGTGTTTTCAGTTAATTTATATTCAACTGGAGTACAATAAAACCTAGGTTAAACACCTCAAATGCACCTTGCAGTAACCCAAAGATAAACATTTAAGGCAGATTAGCTCCTGGCCTTTAAGAAAAGGAAGTATTTTTGCCAGCTCATGACCCTGAGGAGTACTGTTGCAGAATCATAATGCTCTGTGTAGCCCTGATACTGAGCAATAATATCATACACCTGTCATGCTGTGTTCCAGAGGTGGCTACATATGTCTTGTCATGTTAACAACACAAGAAATGTGATGCTAAGAGGCTAGTATCCTCTTAGATAAGTCACATATCCTCAGGAAATGTGCCTTTACTGCAGTCATCTTGTGTTAAGTCACCATACCCACAGCTACAGGGGCTAACATATTGGATAAACGACAACGTCGGCTGACCAGGAGGCAGTCCAGGGTCGTGACATTGTCTGGAGGGGCCCCGTAACCATGTCAGCACAGTCACTGCAGGCATTTCTCTTGTAGTCTGGATACAGTTGGCTTTCAGGTGCTTTAACTCCTCTTCCCTTTTCACTGTCCTCTCATTAAGCAGCCTCTCGGGACAAGCTTCTGGGCAGCTCTTCTCTGGCCTGCAATAATAATGTTGATCCTCTAGGCTGTCAGCCAAAACCAGAGAACTTTCTATACTTAGAAAGACCATCATAAGCATATTTGTAATAACATTATCAGCGCAGCAGTGAAAAATAAGGCTGGGCAAGGATTTTAGGGGTTATTCAAGCTTAGTGAAGTAGTTAGCATCTCCTGTCTTATCAGTCTTAGGGCAATATCATATCAGAATAATGAGGACAGATATACTCCAGCTTTGGAGAATCCAGAAGGGGATCTTGGATATATTTGCCTTAACATACAGTAAATTAGTGGGTAGCCGATGACAGTTCCATATTTCTATATCATCGAATGTCAGAGTAAGCATGTAAAATGGGGACTGTTATATAAAAACCAACAACTTGAAGTAAATCTGTGCGAATAATTTTGTAGGACTGAAATGGTTATTTTCAAAACTTGGCATTTGGTGAAAAGTGACAGGAGCAATGGTGGAAAGAGAGGAGAAGCTTGACTTTGCATAAAAACGAAGAAAAAAAATCAAACTATAGGAAAGTGTGTATAGAAATTACAGTAAAAGCAGAACAGTTTGACATTCCGCCATTCCAAAACTTGACCCCAATTTGAAATTTGGAAATTTTTTGTGGCCCATCCAAACCATTAATCACAACTTTAGATGAAAAAATCCAAATTAACAGAAAAAAGAAGAATATTTTGTTTCCTTCTTTCCCTGTTTATTCTGTTTACTCTATTGACAGTCTTGGTGAGGTATTTCACTTTCCATTAATCCTATTGTAAAAAAAATTGGCTCCAAATCAGCTGCGGTGCCACAGAAGGTGCTTAAAGATTTTTAAATGAAATGAAAAAGCAAGTGGAGCTAAATATCTAAGATAATGATTTACTCCAGTACGCTTCAAACAGTTAATCCATTTAGAATCATACATTACCCTACCATACATGTTTTTGGAATGTGAGAGGAAGCTGGAGCGCTGAGAGAAAATTGATACATGGACAAGGAGAGCATGGAAACTCCACACAGAGAGGCTCCAACCGGGGTTCACACCAGGCTTTCTTGCTCTGAGGCAAAAGTTCTAACAACTTTATTGATGTACAAGACTAATTTAAAGAAATTTACATTTTCCAAAATATTAAATGATCACCACACTTCTTTCATGTTCACTATGTACAACAGACAAAAGTTTTTTCTTTTTTTTATACTGAACCTTTCTGTTCAGTTTGATTTCATTATCAGCATTTTAGTTCAAGTTCTACCCATGGCAGCCCAGGAAACTCCTGTAAAAGAGTTTCATTTCTAGGTTAAGTAAAGGTTAAAACTGTTGGTTGAGCAGGCCTGGGTACAGTATGAACCAGTTTGAAATGGAATGGGTTTGGATATGATAAATAAAAGCTCTCTTGATCTTGATAATAGCCTACCCAAAGGTAAACATAATGTAATTAGTGGATTTTCTTTCTTTCTTTCTTTCTTTCTTTCTTTCTTTCTTTCTATAGATGGTGAGGACTCTTCTACTAAAAAACTCATCAATATCATTGTTTACTTTCTATTTCAGGTTTATGTTAACCAAAATAAACTTCATACAACACCAAGCACAGTACATGATATGGTGAGACTGACACACAAGTAACAAGAAAGCAGGAAAAGACTCAAGCTCTCAACACAGAAGCTGTGTATCTGTGAAGGCAAAGAAACAGAATGGTTGTTTTTGCTAAATACACCAAGTCAAACATGAAAACAGCAGTTCACCAGCAGAGTTCAACAGGTAACTAATTTGCCCCACTTAGTAAATCTGGACCTTAGAGTAATATCACAATCGCAATAATAATGTGCAGACTGGGATATTCTCTGGGTGACCTACTAACAATGTGCTAATTTATAGAATGCAGCCAGTTCATTTCCTTAATGACCAGCATTCTAACCTGAGCAGCTCAAATTACTGGGTCAAAACCCAGCAGACTCAATGAGGAAGCAAATAAGAAAAATAATGCTTCTAAGCACAGGCTTTACCCATTTTTTTTTCTTTTCAGAAACAGTATGGCAATTCAGATCAGCTGAGAGGCAGCTACAGGAGAATCAGTATGATTTTGATATGAGGGTGAAATCTTCGGTTAGGACATTTCTACTGACTGTGTGTCATCCTGTAATTTGAGGCGGCCATTCTCTGGATAAAACTGACAGCTGGGTTGGAGCACAGGTATTACCCAAAAGAGGGCTGTGTTATTACAAACTATTGTACCATATAAAATTGAAATCTCTGTATTACAGATTTCAGTTTTAAATGCACATATCATGTTTGAGTTGTTTTTTTTGTTTGTTTGTTTTTTTTTCCCAGCAGGCTGTGTGAGGCTGCAGGTATTTATTAAAGTTAATATTACATATCATAAGATTCAGATCCATCCAAGTCTCTGTCATGGTTTTCCATATTGTGAGAGGTGTGGACCCAGATGCAGGACCGCTGAGACGACTGTAGATAATTAGGCTTTTATTTTGCCAAAACAAGAGTGATACAAGGACCATGAAAATGCTAGGAGCACGAGAGGTGAACACATGGGGATAACCAGTACGTCGCGACAACAAGAAACACGGAAGGCAGTACTAAAATAGACAAAGACAACCAATGAGCAGATGACACGTGGACGGGGAACAGCTGGAACAACCAATGGGAAAACAACACGCAAGACAGGGGTGTAACCAAAGCACACGAGACGGGGGAATAAAACAGAGACTAGACAGACTACCAAAATATGACAAGACTAGATGCAGACAGAGACGAAGACCACTAACAAAGGACACAGGCAAGGCATGGGGCAAAAGGAAATAAACTAAACTCAAAAGCAGAACACAAAACCCTGACTAAAATATGGACCATGACACAGAGATGCTCTTCTGCGTACCTTAGTTTTATCGAGTGGTTATTTGCCTTCCTATCAGCTCGAAGCACTCTGGTCATTTTACTCTGACCTCTGGCATCAACAGGGCCTTATTGCCCAGAGGTCTTCAGCTCATCGGGCATTTTCTCCTTTTTGTACCATTTTCTGTAAACCTTAGAGACGGTTGTGTGGGAAACACCCAGTAAATCAGTAGTTTCTGAAATGTTCAGACTAGCTTGACGGCATTCAAAGCCACTTAAATCACCTTTCTTCTCCAGTCTAATGCTGTGTTTGAACTTCAGCAGATCGTCTTGACCATGTCTACATGCCTAAATGCAATGAGTTGCTGCCATGAGATTGCCTGATTAGATATTTGCCTTAATCAGCAGTTGAACAGGCATAAACAGACCTGGCCAGCTTCCTTTGCCATTTCCAGTAGTCGGGGGCATCGAAAGTTGACTAACTTAAGAGGCTTTATAGAGAAAAAAAACTGACAGAGGAGAAGCTTGTTTCTTTCTGTGGGTCTGACACTTTAACACATGCCACCACTGAATGTGCGGAAACAGGTGGCTGTTCAAACATTTCTTTGAGAGACGGAAGTACATGCACTTCTTTCGACGTGGTAAATAATCTATATAGTCACAAGCTGCTTGCGTAAGCATGTCATTAAGATTAAAATCAGCACCAACTGCTGAGTTGTGGGTTGTGGTGAACTCATTCCTACAGAGCAACATCCTGAATGTGGCATTGTGGAATTCACATTCCTCACATTTTACATTGAGCTAACTGCAGTTGCTGCTGAAATGTGTTTCCAGGACCGACAAGCAAACTTTTCCTGACCATTTGAGCTGATTTGCCCACAGTTTGGCTCACTGCGCTCTAGGAAAAAGAAGCATCACTGTGCACTAATGAAGATGTGATAACACTGGAACTGTTAAAATTTCCTGTTAATTCTGTTAAATCTGGATGGGTAACAGATTTTTAACCTTCTGTATTTTTATCCTTCTTTCAGAGAGGATTATGGCAGTCAAAGGCTTAACAGGCAATGTATATTAAAGCCTGCAGTTGGGTCATTTGAATTATTCCTGCTCTCGGGGACCAGAGGCACGTAAATATTTGGATTTCTGGATTTGAGATGCAGAGCTGATTATGAAATCATTCAAACCTGTCAGAGTCTTTTTCTGTGAAGGAAATGAATCAGGTAAAGATATGCAAAGACACAGAGCTGGACGAATGGAAGTCCGGTTAGGAGTGATTTGATTGTTGAATTTTACATGAAAAATGTCATGTAACACAATGAAAACCTTATGAGTGAAAAGGTAAACAAGAAGGAGAGTTGCCATTTGAGAGAAGAGAATAATTCTGTGAACCCTCTGACAAAAGAGCTGTAATTTTATAGAATATCAGATTTCAGGCTTGGCTCCAGGCAGTCAGAGGTTGTTTCATTTATGGGACGTGGCTCTGGGCTTTTATTATTTCTGTACATGTTTGCATGGACAAAAACAAGTTTGACATGTTATTAGCTTATTCATACTTCTGATTCATACTCACAGCCACTTCATTATGTATTACCGGTTTAATTGTTTGGTAATGTAAACATCTAATCAGAAAATCTGCTGGCAGAAACCCAAGTGCCATGAGGCTCAACCAGACTAGAGAGTGAGTAGGCTGAAAACTATTTGGAGCATGGTTGTTAGTGCCAGACGGGCTGGTATGAGTATTTATGTAACTGCTGATCTACTGGGATTTTGCAGCAAAACCATCCCCTGGGGTTTACAGAAAACAATCCAGAAAAGAGAGAAAACACCCAATGAGCTGCAGTTCTCTGGGCAATAAGGCCCTGTTGATGCCAGAGGTCAGAGTAAAATGGCCAGAGTGCTTCGAGCTGATAGGAAGGCAAGAGTAACTCAAATAACCACTCGATAAAACTAAGGTATGCAGAAGAGCATCTCTGAATGATCAATATGTTGAACCTTGAAGCAGATGAGCTCCAGCAGCAGAAGAACGCACTGGGTGCCACTCCTGTCAGCTAAGAACAGGAAACTGAGGCTGCAGTTTACATGGGCTCACCAAAATTGGCCAACAGAAGACTGGAAAAATTTTGCCTTGTCTGACGAGTCTTGATTTCTGCTGTGGCATACGGATCATAGGGTCAGAATTTGGCATAAACGACATGAAAGCATGGCTCCATCCTGCCTTATATCAACGGTTTAGGCTGCCTGTGGTGGTGTAGTTCTGTGAGGGGATGCTTTCTTGGCACAATTTGGGCCCCTTAGTGTCAAGTGAGCATTGCTTACACTCCACAGCCTACCTGAGGATTGCTGCTGACCCTTTATGACCTCAGTGTACCTTCTTCTGATGCTTCCAGTAAAATAACACACTGTCACAAACCTCAAGTCATCTCAAACTGATTTCTTGAACAGCACAATCAGCTTACTGTGCTCAGATGTCCTTTAGAATATGGTATGTGAGTTTTGCATCATATTCATCTGACAAATCTGCAGCAAGAGTCTTAATATGGACCAAATTCTGAGGAATGTTTCCAGTACCTTGTTGACTTTATGCCATGAACAAGTAATGCAGTTCTGAAGGTGAAAGTGGGCCCACCCCAGTACTATAAAGGTGTATTTAATGAAGTGGCTGGTGCATGTACATTCTTGCCTTGTTTTTCTGCAAAGACCATACATGAGTAATACATTTCACAATACTACTGCTGCTTGTTCCAAAATCACTTGAGTAGTGTGTCTTTGTGGAGTCAGCATGAATGACAGCACTCAGACTTTACTCCCAGTTACATGTCACTTTTAGGTTGTAATAAAAACTGCTCACCTCAGACGTTGGCTGTCAGATGCCATGCATATGGCACAATTCTATTTCATTTATTAGTATGCATGTGTCACCTGCCTCTGGCTAATTCCTGACCTGCCCAGATTCGTCTCAACTCTCCAATAATTTTCATGCTTCTGCTTATTGTACTCTGGCTGCACACGTAAGAAAAAACTAAATGTTTAATTAGCTCATCCTCTTTTATTGCATGTGTCAAAAATCCCACAGGTCATAAATAAAACAATAAAAAATATCAACATAAAAAATAGACATTAGTGTAAGCTCTAATGTTCACAACAGTTAACTTTTTAAAAAATGCAGTCTTTTTTTCTGAAGCTGCCTCTCTTTTCATGACAAAAATTATTTTTTCTGAAACAGTCATGGCCATAAGTTTTTGGACAATGACACAGTTGTAATTTTGCCTCTACACTACACTATGTGAATTTTAGATCAGATGGTCTAAAAGTGATTGAAGTGCAGCCTTTCAGCTGTAACTCAAGGAGTTTAACGCAATTATTTTATTAACTCTCTGGGAATTAAAGCCATTTTTCAGAGGCTCAAAAGCAATAGGACAGACAGTTTAATGGGCAGGTGAGGCCCATTCCCTCATTATTCCACAAAAAATAAGCAGATACAAAGATCTGGAGGTGAATCCATGTGTTGAACTTGCGTTTGGTAGCTGTTCCCTGGAACTATCAGTATAAGGTCTAAAGAGATGCCAGTGTAAACCGAGGACAATGGAAGACCATGGAAGACAACTAAAATGAATGAATGCAGAATTCTTTACTTGGTTAAGAAAAACACCTTCACAACATCTAGCCATATCAAGAAACCTCTAAAGGAGGTAGGCGTATCATTATCTAGGTGTATAATCATGACACACCTTTATGAGTGTGCATACAGAGGGTTTACAACAAGGCACAAACCACTAATTATACTCAGGAACAAAAAAGAGATGCTAGATATTACCAGAATATGTAGAAAAGTGCCTGCCCAGTTTTGAAAAAAAATCCTGACAGATGAAACCAAGAAGGCGCTTCACTGCGGAAAAGGATAATGAGCCAAAGAGTTTCTCAAAGCACATAAATAGTATATATTTCAATGGCAAAGTAATCTGGTCAAAACACAATAAAGCAGCTTTTCAGTTAATAAAAACAAAGCTGAAGGCAGAGAGACCCACAAACAAGCAGCAGCTGAAGGTGCCAGCAGTATAGGTCTGGCAGAACATTTGAAGAGAGGAAACACAGCATTTCGTGATGTCCATGGATTCTAGACGTTGGACAATCATTGCCTGCTAAGGCTTTTCATCCAAGTATGAAAACAATCATATTTAAAATTCTGCTAGGTACAGTAGTTCCATTACTTTTAAGCCCTTTAAAATGGGCAACTATATATAAATAGCTGTAGATACAAAACAGTTAATGCACTTCTTTTGTCAAACCTCCTGAATTTGAGCTGCAAGTTTGCATTTCAAACACAAATTGATCTTTTTTTAAAATTTAAAATCCACTGTGGTGGTGTACAGTACTGACCCACTCACACATATAGACTTACACTAACATATACCTTTGGTTGTCACTGTACACATATTTTGCAATTGTTCCTTTTGTATCTGTTCTTGACTGTTGCCTTGTTGTCTTTATTTAGTCCTCTTTATAATTCTTTTCTTTTCCTTCTTTCTTCTTTTCCTCATTTCTTTATTTCTTTTCGATCCCCTCCACCTGTCAGGTCCAAAAACTTTACATTGTTTAACAATAAAATATGTTACAAATTATACAAGATGCGTCCGTTGAGCTTCACGTGGCAAAGCAAGTGTGTTCGGCACAGAAAGGCATTAAGATCACCATGTTGCATGCCAAGTTGCTGGACAGGACATGTATTTAAAAATCCTTCACATGCCACAAACACAGTCAAGAGGCCCACTTCAGTGAGCGACCATTGGCAATGGCTGCTTGTTTTAGAACACCTGTCAATCAAAGCAGAATCATCCTAGTTTGAAATATTAAGAGGTTTCAAATGCATGACTCAGTAAAGAATTTGTAAAGTTTGTTATGTTTGAAATTGTTATGAAAGGGGAAAGCAGACTGTAAATATGCTTTTTAATGCTTTTAAGTCAGCATTTTAGCATGAGGGTGTATGAGGTTTTACCCAATTTTGAAGACAGCCTCAAGTGGCCACACTAGGAAGTGCAGTTTCTGGGGCTTGCGCATTGGATTCATTTTTCAGTCCTGGAGGTTACTTCTTAGGTTACGGAAACCCTTTCCTCCCGTTTCTATTATTTTCTTCTCCTGTATCTCATCACACTCAGAGACATCTGACACAACTAGAAAACTGTTTTTTAAAAAATCAGTTTTAAAGTATTATTTGACACAGCACAAGAACAAGGCCTCCTGAAATATATTTATATGGATATACACTTCGTAGTTCTCTATTTTTAAACCTTTAACTTACAGGTATCTGCATGACTGACAAACATGTTGCTGAATCAGCTTGTACTTTCCTAGAGAACGTTTTTCTTTTACAGAAAGAATTTTTAAATTTTGCAATCAGGCAGAAAACACAAAAATGAATAGTAACCACCACCAAGCATTCCCTCTGCAAGTATAATTTTTTCAAATCAGGACCTTTGAGTATTTTTAATTTGAGTGTGGCCTTTTTAATAAGGAAATTGCTTCACTGAGACCGGAACACAACTTTAGGGCGACAGATAATTCCCAGAATGAAAGTCTTGTGGACAGAAACGCCGGGAAGGCTCAAACTTTCAGAAACCTACCGAAGAGAGACTGTGGGAGAGAGGGAGACAGTTCATGTTCCTGTACGTCTGCGTCCTCAGGCAATACTATACCTTGCATTGTAAGCATATACTCCTCCTAGTTCTTCCTGTTTTGCTCTATCTGACCCAGTGGAAACTCCTGTTCCTCCTCATCTCACCTTCTCTCACTCTGTCTCTTTCGACATCTTTTGTCTTTTTTCTCCCTTCAGTGGACTGATGAAAGGCTTCTATAGGACTCTGATGTGAATTCTTTTATGTGTCAGTCTGAAATATGCCCCCAGGCCACGCCTTGAATGCACACACACACACACACACACACACACACACACACACACACACACACACACAGATACAAGTCCCCATGCATTAATGCACTATATAAAATGTTCTCACACATACAAATAGGTACTTTATCGTGTGTGTGCAAAATGCATGTTTGCACACACTTGTGTATCAGGACCTGAGCAGAAAAAGCAGGAACTTTTAACACCCACGCTTCACATACATAGGGATCACAGCCAGGACACGCCCCACTGTCTGTCCATCTGTGTAAATAGATTCACTTTGAAGTGTAAAAGGAGGGTGTGCATGAGTGCATTACTGTAAGTCTCTCCAAAGTTTTCACTTCATTGTTTCCACTCCCTTCTCCTCTTATTGACAGGAAAAGGGCAGAAACGACATTTGGAAATAATAAGCAACCCAGCCCGCTTCCTATTATCTCCTATTATCTTCTATATTCACTGGTTGAAATGTAGTATATATAACACCGCAGCACGCATATTAACAATACAAAGGTTAAATTTTGATATAGAGCACTCAAAATGGATGCATTCTTTACAATAAGCATTAAGATCTAAGGTCTGATTAAACTTTTCATGGCAAAGAAACACGTCATTCAAAGAAACAGCCAATCGACAACTGAAGCAAAAAACATATTAGCCAATCGTAACTGATGCGTATGTACAATTGAGGTTTACACAGTTCCAAAGGTGTGTGGTTGCAGTAATAGCAGTAAAGATGTAGGTAAACGTGTTTTGTGGTTAGTGGTATGGATGATCATGTGCCACAATTTACACTTCTTCGCTTCTAGAAGTGTAAACTATGAAGAGAGGAGGCATTTAAAACCTTTCTTTGTTTTTTAGTTATGTTAACATTTGCAAATTGTTTGCCTCATGTACATTCACAGGCCACTTCATTAGGTATAGCTGCTTGTTAAAAATATCAAGTCGGTCAATCACATGGCAGCGAAAGTGTATGTGGATGCAGTCAATGGGGATAAAGGTGATTTGAGTGACTCTGATTATGACATGATTGTTGATTCCAGAATCTGCTGATCTACTGGGATTTTATCACACAACCATCTCTAGGTTTGCCAGAATCTCTGTTTGAGGCCGACTGGAAGTCTTGTTCCATAATCTCACCGAACTCCTCCCACACCCGCGTTTTAGCCTCGGCAACCGCCCGAACTGCACTCCACTTGGCCTGCTGGTACAGCTGAGCTGCTTCAGGAGTCCCACAAGCTAACCAAGCTCGGTAGGACTCTTTCTTCGGCTTGATGGTCCCCCTCACCTCCGGTGTCCACCATTTGGTTCGGAGGTTGCCAACACAGGTCACCGACAACCTTACAGCCACAGCTCTGAGCAGCTGCTTCAGCAGTGGCGGTGGAGAACATGGTCCATTAAGACTCCATGTCTGTAGTCTCCCGCGGGATATGGTTAAAGTTTTTCTGGAGGTGGGAGTTAAAGATCTCTCTGATAGGGTCAGATGTTCCCTCACTTATTTGTTTGGCTCTGCCTGGTTTACAAAGAATGGTCTGAAAAAGAGAAAATACCCAATGAACTGCAGTTCCCTGAGCCAAAATGCCTTGTTGATGCTGCAGGTCAGAGGAGAATTTCCAGATTGCTTTGAGATAATAGGAAGGCAACGGTAACTCCACCAGACCACCAGACTGGGTGCCACCCCTCTCAGCTAAGATCAGGAAACTGAGCCTACAGTTCACCTGGGCTCATCAAAATACAATAGACAGGACAAGAGAAAAGTGAGAAAATATTGCCTGGGCTGATGAGTCTTGATTATTGCTGTGACATTCAGATGGTAGAGTCAGAACTTGTTGCAAATAACTTGAAAGCAGGGATCCATCCTGCCTTCGTTCAGGGTGGAGTAATGGTGTTTGGGATATTGTCTTGGCACCAGCTGAGCTTTGTTTAAATGCCACAGCCAACCTGAGTATCAGCGCTGACCATGACCATCCCTTTATAACCACAGTGTACTCATCTTCTGGTGGTTGGTTAACGTGACATGTCACAAAGCTCAGTTAATCTCAAACGGGCTCTTGGGCATGACCATGGATTCACAGTACTCAAATGGCCTCCATTGTCACCAAATCTCAATCCAGTAGAGCACTTTCAGAATATGGTGAAACAGGAGATTTGCATCATGGATGTGCAGCTGACAAATCTGCGGCAACTGTGTGATTCTGTCATGTCAATATGGACCAAAATCTCTGAGGAATGTTTCCAGTACCTTGCTAAGTCTATGCCATGAAGAACTAAGGCAGTTTTGAAAGCAAAAGGGGATCCAAGCCAGTAATAACAAGGTACATGAGTTGGTGGATACAACCATTAAATGGAGAGTGGATATTGGTGGCCAAAAACGTAATGTAGTGGTTTACACATTCGCCTTACAAGCGAAATGTCCCTGGTTTGATTCCGGGTGGGGACACCTGGTCCCTGTCATGGTCCACGCTTTGGTTAGGGTTTTTGTTGGTTTTGAGTTCTGTTTACTCCCTTTTTGCCCCATGCCTTGCCTGTTTCCTTTGTTAGTGGTCTTCGTGTCTGTCTGCGTCTAATCTTGTCATATTTTGGTAGTCTGTCTAGTCTCTGTTTTGTTCCCCCCGTCTCGTGTGCTTTAGTTACACCCCTGTCTGCGTGTTGTTTTCCCATTGATTATTCCAGCTGTTCCCCGTCCACTTGTCGTCTGCTCATTGGTTGTCTTTGTCTATTTTAGT